>JAXCGZ010022740.1:137500-150248 GCA_037179515.1 Halocaridina rubra | reverse complement strand
ATACTTGATGTTACTGTAGCCACCGCTAATAAGAATGTTTCTTTAGTGGCTTTTCTCAGCATTTAATGATTGTTCTTTTTGACATTTATAGTAGAGTAATGCTATGTAGCAGTTGCTAAGCCCTAAGTATCTTGGGATAATAATCTAGTTGTGTAGACACATACCTTCCATTACCACCCTATTCCTAGGCAGCCCCGACCTGCAAGTTCTAAAAGTCTTTAGATTTGTCCGCTCAGACAAGTCCCTAGTGCCCATTGAATAGAGATTGCAATCACTTGCAGTTGCAGGGGAGGCCAAGTATAGCCTCGATTACCAACGTATGGCCATTGTTGGTACCCTGAAGTCATAGGGAACCTTTCTTACAACTGTAGTAGTGACAGAGGTTCAAATTTTCATCCCGAGATCTGCTTCGAAGGTACGTGTGGATGGCCGTACGGAAGAGAATCGCTGTGACGTTGCAGGTCTCCTGCGTGGTGGTCTTAGTCAAGACCGGCCGAGGGCGGGACGAGGAAGCCAGGCTGGAAGGATTAGAAAGGTGCCGAATCCTTCCTTTTTGTCTTGCCTATCCGAGTAAAGGAGATATGGTAACAAACCTGGGCCTGCAGCAAGGACGGCGGGGGAGTGAAAAAAAAAAAAAATGAAATCCCAGAGAGAAACCGTGGGATCGCGCCTAGCAAGAATTCATGAGCAAGGGAAGGAAAGAAATAAAAGTTTTAAACTACTTTAAAAAACCATGTAATCTTGATGAAATCCCAGAAACAAGGAAATCCCCATACATGTCATAACTGTAGTAAAAAGAGAGGAAAAGAAACAGAAATATTTTAAAATATTTTAATAATACCTTTAGAAGCCACGTAAACGCGTTGATGGGATTCAAACAGAAAGAAAAATAATCCCTATACATGTCCAAACTTTAGTGAAGAGAGAAATAAGGGTATTTAAAAATCCCTTATTAGTTAATTAAAATTACCCCCGTATTAGAACTGAAAAAATGGGAAAGAAAATGTCCCCACCGTCTTTGTCCACTGTGCTAAAAGACAAAATATTTTTATTTTTATTTTTATTTTTTTTGTTTTACTAGCTTTAAGATAATTTTAAGCAAAAACTCAGAGTCTCCCTTAGATATAGTTTTGAATAAGTGCCATTGATAAATTGTATGATTTGCACTAAGATTAATAAGTTGTTTTTCTGCTTAAATAATATTAGTGTTTTGTTTTAGCATTATTATTATTTGAATTATGATTTAATCTTTGTGTCCATTAAGTTCTCCTATCCATTGGTCTCTGAATAGTAATTGAATATGGAAATAGTGAATGTTTTAACTTTACTAAAAGTAACAAATGTTTTGTTTGAGGAGTAGTTTTTAAGGCTTAATTTTAAGACAAATCAATGCCCCTAATAATGATAGGAATAGAATTTATTAAGATAAGGTTTCTTATAGAAATTACTGTTGATGTTATGGTCTATATAATATGGAAATAGTGAATGTTTTAACTTTACTAAAAGTAACAAATGTTTTGTTTGAGGAGTAGTTTTTAAGGCTTAATTTTAAGACAAATCAATGCCCCTAATAATGATAGGAATAGAATTTATTAAGATAAGGTCTCTTATAGAAATTACTGTTGATGTTATGGTCTATATCATTTTAAATGTGTATACATGCTAATACTCTACTTAATTTGTTTGCTAATGTTCTACATGAGTCATAATTTTACTGTAATTAACTCAATTTTGTCTTTTAAAGAAACGAGAGAAGTAGATGAATTAATGTTTTGATTTAAACTGACTTTTGATCTTAATTAATGTTTGATATTAGTTACACACTGAAATCATAGTGATTAAGGTTACTTTTGTTAAATATAAGAAGATGTTTGTATTACAGATTTCCAACAAGGAAATAGACTCTGCATGCTCTAGTTGTCTGTAGAAGTACTATATATATGTTATGTTTGTGTAATTTGTTTAGGGTTCATAGAAATAGGATTTCTTAGATGATAACTTAAATAATTCGGCCCCGTTTTTATTGTAAACAAATGTTAGTTAGGATGATGAAACTGAAATAAGAGATATTTCAGTGTGGTGGGGAGGGATGTCGTAGGACTTTTGGCTAGGTGTCAAAAGAAACATTGAACACTCTCTCCAGTGTTTACTAGGATGAGGCTTATGTTAAAAAGGGTCGAAGATAGATAGCTGGTCCCATGGGACTCGGCATCTGGCGTTCAAATATCTCAAGAGGGTGTGAGAGATATAAACCAGTCCTTTATTCCCCATACAAGCCACGCCCCTGCCCTTGGGGTATTTCAAGAACCACCCAGGGCAGGCACAGTGAGTTGAGTTAGAGACCGGGCCTTGCCAGCAGCAGAGTTAACACAGTACAGCTGAGTTAGCCTCCCCCCTTCTGGGGTGGGACTCAGGAATTAGTCGTGACAGGAACTGTAGTAATAGGAGCTCTGAGTACATAGATGTTAAAATAAGAATAAATGTATAGAAAGGAAGATGTCTTTCACCAACCACGCTACCATAATTATAATTATATATACGTAGGAGTAAAAACCCTACGTCAGTGGTGACACTCGGTGGGATACTATCTTACAAATTGGTGTCATTAGATTGGGACTATAAAATCTCTATGTCAACATAAACAACTTAATTAGAGTTAGTCTTTAATTTAAGGTTAACTTTTTCCTATTATATATTTTGCTCAGCAGGAGAGATCTTATTGCACTAATAATGGCTTCTATGAGTAAAAAACGCAAGATTTCAGATGAAAACCGGAGTTTTCAAGAGAAATGGACTGAACAATATTTATGCATACAATCAGGGGGGAAAGCATTGTGCCTTGTGTGCCATGAAACCATTTCTGTTTTAAAAGAATATAACATCAAAAGACACTACATCACAAAGTACAAAGAATATGAAAATATGACAGGTGAAGCACGCAAAGAAAAAATATCATTCTTGCAGAAATCTCTGAAAGGACAACAGTCAGTGTTTACAAAGAAACTTAAGGAATATGATGCATCTCTCAAAACAAGCTTTTTGATTAGTCAAATCCTTGCAAAAAGACTCAAGCCCTATTCTGATGGTGAGGTAGTTAAAGAATGTTTGTGTGTAGCCTCAGACGATATGTTTCCTGACAAAAAGAAACTAGTTGAAAACATAAGCCTTTCAAGATATACTGTTGCTAGAAGAATAGACAGTCTTTCAGGGAATATTGAAAGTACAATTGCCAAGCGAGTTAGTGCTTTTTCTTCATACTCTGTTGCTCTTGATGAGAGTTGTGACACCGCAGACACTGCACAACTGGCTGTGTATATTAGGGGAGTTGACAATGACTATAATATTACAGAGGAAATGGCTTCACTACAAAGCATGAAGGGGACCACAACAGGACAATCTATTTTTGATGAATTGGAAAAAGCATTGGCAAGGTTTGGACTGGATTACACTAATTTAGTTTCCATTACAACAGATGGTGCGCCTGCGATGTCTGGTCAGAGAAATGGGGTTGTTGGATTACTGAAGACTAGAATGGGGTCTCAAAATATTGACTTCGGTTCACTTATTGTCTTGCATTGCATCATATACCAGGAAGCTTTATGTGTGAAGACAATAAACTTTAAGCATGTGACTAATATTCTCGTGAAAGCTGTCAATTTCATTAGGTCAAGAGGTCTAAATCACCGCGAGTTTCAGCAGTTAATGGCAGACATTGATGCAGAGTACAGTGATATGAAGTATTTTTGTGAGGTAAGGTGACTAAGCAAAGCAGGAATGTTGAAGAGAGCATATGACCTTTTGGAAGAAATTGCGCTGTTCTTAGATATGAAAGGTAATGCTATCCCTGAATTGAGAGATAAGGAATGGAGATGTGATTTAGCATTTTTAGTAGATATTACTGATCATCTTAGTGCACTGAATGTTAGACTTCAAGGAAAAGATCAACTAATAAATGAGATGTTCTCACTGATCAAAGGCTTCCAGATAAACTTGCGTCTGTGGGAGTCACAAATCAGAAACCAAAACCCAGCCCACTTTCCTACACTGAAAATCCATGACACTAGCAACCCTCAGTATCAGAAGTATGGTGACAAATTGGCAGTTTTACGAGAGGAATTTTCAGAAAGGTGACCTCAAGAAACATTCACAAGCCATTGAAGTCTTTGCTTCTCCTTTTTCTGTGGATGTGACAGCAATTCCCGAGGACATACAGATGGAAATAATTGAACTACAGTGCAATGATGAACTAAGAAAGAAGTTTGATGATAGTTCAGTATACCAGTTTTATAAGAAGCATGTATCAGTAACAGTGTATCCAATACTCTCTGCTCATGCAAGGAAAATGATGGCAGTGTTTGGTAGCACATATGTATGTGAGCAGCTTTTTTCAAAAATGAATCTAGTTAAAAACAAGCATAGGTCTTTACTTACTGATGAACATTTGGAATGTACCCTGCGTGTAGCCACATCATCCATACAGCCTGATATTGATGAGTTGGTGTCCCAAATGCAACATCAACCATCTCACTAGGGTAGCCTTTCATTTGCTCATTAATGATTAGGAAAATGTCTGTGTTTGATAATTCTTATGTTAATGATCCCAGTTAACCAATAATAAGTAATTATTTATGTTTGTACATTATAATAATAAGGTACGGTAGCCTTTCATTTGCTCATTTATAGTAAGGAAAATACTTTTGTTTCAGACAATTCTTATTTTTGTGATCCCAATTTAAATAAAATCAGTAACAAACTAATTATATATCTTTATTAGTATAATCTCACATAATATGTCTTCGATCGTATTAAATAGCATGAAATAGTAAGGTTATGTGGCCCTCCATACCAACAGTCGTGACTAGTGGCCCTTTGGGAAAAAAGGTTGCACACCCCCTGGTTAAAAGCGTTTGTAACAGTGGTGTCAAACACCCTAGATGCATAACAGTTGAAATGAAGAAAGGAATCACTTCTAAGCATGAAACTGGCATTCATGTGTCTGTAGTACAACATAGCAAAATTGACTATCTGTATTATTTTAAAGAGTGAAGAGATCTATTAGGTGGCTGACGAGGCTAAGGGAGTAAATATACTAACAATGAAAAGGTCACAGTTGATAGAAAAGGTAGAAAAATAATCATTGCTGTGAATAAATGAAAAACAGCTGGTTGGAGATAGCATTAGCAAGGCCATAATTTACCCTAGGGCTTTGCAAATCCACTAAGATTTAGTAGCGAACTCTTAGAGTTTAGTTACGCTAAAGCTGATGAATTTAAAGCCAGCAAAAGCTAGTTTGAACACTTTCGTCGACAACTGGGATTCACAGCGTCATTAGACATGGAGAGGCGGCTAGATCCGGCCAAATGGCTACGGATTCGTAAGTGAATGAATTTGCTAAATTTATTGAGAGTGAAGGTTATATCCCGCAACATGTTTTGAACTATGATGAGACGGGACTCTTTTGGAAGAAAATGCCTGAAAGAAACTATATAACCCAAGAGGAAAAGTCATGCATGGCCACAAATCAATGAAAGACAGGCTTGCATTTTATTGTGTGCTAATGCTAGTGGGGGACTGTAAGATCAAGCTTCTTTTAGTTTAAAACTCAGAAAATCCGTGTGCTTTTAAGCGGAATAACGTGTTGAAGGCTAGCCTTCCGGTAATATGGAGGTCAAATCCAAAGGCTTGGGTAACGCAAATTTTATTTCTAGAGTGGTTGAAGGCTAGGGTCACGCCGATTTTATTTCTAGAGTGCTTGATTGAAGTGTTTGTGCCAGCAGTGAAGAAATATCACTAGGAAAATGATTTGCCCCTTAAGTGTTTCCTCATAATGGATAATGCTCCTGCCCATCTTCCAGGTGTGGAAGATCTCGCTATACATAATGACTTCATTAAAATAAAATTTCTGCCTCCCTACACCACTCTTATCTGCTAGCCCATGGACCAGCAGGTAATTTCTAATTTCAAAAAGTTGTATACGAAGGGTCTTTTAGCAAGGTGTTTCCAGGTCATCAATGACACGGATTTGATCCTTCGTGATTTCTTGAAAGACCACTTTAATATCCTCCACTGCATTGGCCTCATTGACAAAACTTGGAGGGAGGTTTCATATCGCTCGTTGAATTCCGCCTGGAGGAAACTTTGGGCAGGTTGTGTGACTGATAGACACCTTGAAGCTTCAAGCAGGAGTTAACTATTCAAATAGTGAATGAAATTGTGGCCACAGGCAAAAGTATGGGCTTGGAGGTCAATGAGGAAGATGTGGAGGAGCTGGTGAAAGACCACAAAGAACTTACCGTAGATTAATTAATTTTTTTTTTCATGTGTGACACCAAGACAGACAAAAATTACCCTAATCAATAAAAGCCTGGGCACGAGAAAACAAAAGAAAAAGGTTAAGGACAAGGCAAAGATGAGGTAATGTCACACAAAGGAAGACGACTGACAGAAAAAAAGTCAAAGTACAGAGGACCCAGAGATATGGAGGACTAGGCCCTGAGATGACATTAGACCTGCTTTTTGAAGGATGATAGGTCATAAGAATTAGGAAAGACAGAAGGATGAAGAGAGTTCCAGAGTCTGAAGGTAGATGGGAAGAAGCAGTCGCTGCATCGATCAATCCGTGAGCTACAAATCTCCACACAGTACCTGTGAGATGAGGCCGCTTGGCGAGTGTTACGCGGCCTCGGCAGTGGGGGAGGGATGCAACTCGCCAACTCATCAGAGCAGTGATGGAAGTAATAGCGACAGAAAAGAGAAAGGGAAGATACCTTATGGCGAAGAGAGAGAGAATCCAAATTAGAAGTAAGAGAAGGATCATTAATGAGGGTGACTGCCTTAGATTCAACCCTATCAAGGAGATATGTATAAGAAGAAGCACCCCAGATATGTGAGCAGTATTCTAAGCAGGGACAGATAAGACCTTTATACATTTCAAGTAACTGTAAAGAGGAAAAGCAATGATAAAAACAAAACCCCCAATTTTTTGGATGAAGATTTACAAATTTGAATTATGTGATTCCTTCAAGACAATTTAGAGGCTATATGGATTCCTAATGTATTGATAGAATTAAGAGGGTAAATTTTGTTACTGTCGAAGACAATGGGGTTATCAGGAGGAGAAGCAGATAAAGAGACAGACAGTAACTGTGTCTTGGAGGCATTGAATTTAACTAAATTTTGAGTGCCCCACTCAGATACCCTCTGCAACTCGGAACTGAGAGTAGAAGAAAGAGTGATACGAGACTGATTACGAGTAGCAGATGAAGGTTGAAAAGAAAAGGCAGAGGAAATGTGAAGGGTTGAATCATCAGCAAAGGCATGAAGAAGAGAGGAAGATGGGGATTACAGAAGATCATTGATGAAGAGAAGGATCAAAGTAGGTGAAAGTACAGAGCCCTGTGGAACACCACTGATAACAGTGAAGAGGTAAAGATTCTCCATGAGGAGCAGTCAGCAGGGGAGGGGGAAGAGAGGGTAAAGGTGTCCAGTGAAGAACTTAAAAGAAATTTTTAGTAAGCGGAATGATGAGCAGGCTTTTATTGAGAATCATCGCCCAGATAAAACTGTGGGCAATAGAGTAGTGAGCATGGTAAATGACAATGCGATGAGTATTTTTAGAAAAATTTACAATATTTAAAAAAAAAAAAAGTTCTCTGGATAATTTTCTTGTGCCAGTAGGCTGGGAAGCCGCTTCCAAAACAGAAAAGAGAGAAAACACCAAAAATATAGCCTATTTTGGAAGAGTTCCCAAAGGTTTTTATGGAAGGGGACTCTCCTACTAAAAATTAGTGCCCCTCCTCATCAACCACCATCCACATATGCAAGCAACAAGCATCCACAAAGGTAAATACAGTCCAGTTTCGTACCTACAATATTTGTTTCTTACTTATTTGTTATTAGTCGGAGACTGAGACAACTTTCTCTAAGCGTTGGTATTTGCTATTTTATATTGGGTATCAACTAGTATATAGTGAACACCTGAATGTGTATGTTTTGTTTTAGTAGAGTACAATTCCTTTCTATAATTAATGTAAATTTTCTTTTACAGAAAATATACATAAAACCTGTATTATATTTCATGTTTATACTCATTAGAAAAATATTAAAATGAATATTTATTTTGACTAAAAACGGATAAATTGAATTTACATGCTTTTCAATGGGAAAAATAAAACCAATCCCACTAACAGGTTTTATGAACGAATTATGTTCGTGGGATGGGGACACTAAGATATATATATATATATATATATATATATATATATATATATATATATATATATATATATATATATATATATATATATATATATATATATATATATATATATATATATATATATATAATATATATATATATATATAGTGATCCCCCCCTTATCGCGGTAGTTCGGTTCCGGAACCCGGCGCGACACAGGAAAACCGCAAAGTAGGATCAGCCTATATGTACACAGATATTTTAATTTGTTTTTACGCTTACACTGTATAAACCCTCCCTGTACTGTTAACAAACCACCCTTTACTTCATAAATAACAGCATGCAACGTAAATTTATATGAAAGTGATAGATAAAATTACGGTGAATGAAGTGGTAATTACATGACATACTCATGTACATAGTTATTTTACAATTATTTTTATGTTTACGTACGGTATAAACCCTCCCTGCACTGTTAAAAAAACACCCTTTACAGTATAAATAACAGCAACGTAAATTTTTATGAAAGTGATAGGAAAACTTACCATGAATGAGGTGATGATGACGTGACATACATAGGTATTTTTCAATTATTTTTACGTTTACGTACTGTATAAACCCTCACTGCACTGTTAAAAAAACACCCTTTACATTACAAATAACAGCAAGCAACGTCAATTTTTATGAAAGTGATAAGAAAGCTTACCGTGATTGAGGTGATGATGACGTGACATACATAGGTATTTTACAATTATTTTTACGTTTACGTAATGTATAAACCCTCCCTGCACTGTTAAAAAAAAACCCTTTACATTATAAATAACAGCATGCAACATAAATTTACATGAAAGTGATAGATAAAATTACGGTGAATGAAGTGGTAATTACATGACATACTCCTGTACATAGGTATTTTACAATTATTTTTACGTTTACATACTATATAAACCATCCCTGCACTGTTAAAAAAACACCCTTTACATTATAAATAACAGCAAGCAACGTAAATTTACATGAAAGTGATAGGAAAACTTACCGTGAATGAGGTGATGATGACATGATATACTCATATACATAGGTATTTTACAATTATTTTTACGTTTACATACTGTATAAACCCTCCCTGCACTGTTAAAAAAACACCCTTTACTTTACAAATAACAGCATGCAACGTAAATTTATATGGAATTGATAGAAAAACTTACCATGAATGAGGTGATGATGACGTGACATACTCATGCACATAGGTATTTTAAAATTATTTTTACGTTTACGTACTGTATAAACCCTCCCTGCACTGTTAAAAAAACACCCTTTACTTTGTAAATAACAGCATGCAACATAAATTTATATGAAAGTGATAGATAAAATTACGGCGAATGAAGTGGTAATGACATGACATACTCATGTACATAGGTATTTTACAATTATTTTTACGTTTACATACTGTATAAACCCTCCCTGCACTGTTAAAAAACACCCTTTACTTTATAAATAACAGCATTCACTGTAAATTTATATGAAAGTGATAGATAAAATTACGGTTAATGAAGTGCTAATTACATGACATACTCATGTACATAGGTATTTTACAATTATATTTACGTTTACTTACTGTATAGACCCCTCCCTGCACTGTTAAAAAAACACCCTTTACATTTTTTATCAATTAAATAATGAATTTTTTTTTTTCAATAAAAAAAATGATACTGAAAATTTTTATTTTTTCAATATTTTAATATTTTTGCGTATACCCAAAAAATAAAAAAATAATCTGCAAAAAAAAAAAAAAAAAAAAAAAAAAAAAAAAAAAAAAAAAAAAAAAAAAAAAAAAAAGCCGTGGTACAGTGAAAACGCGATCCACCAGTGGGGGATCACTGTATTTATATATACAGTGTTACCCCGCTGTATCGCGCTTCTTGGTTCGCGGTCTCACTCTATCGTGGTTTTTTTTTTGGATAAATTATTATTTTATTTTATGGGTATACGCAAAAATATTAAAATATTGAAAAAAAAAAACATTTTCAGTATTTTCATTTTTTTTTTAAATTTACGTTGCGTGCTGTTATTTATAATGTAAAGGGTGTTTTTTTAACAGTGCAGGGAGGGTTTATACAGTATGTAAATGAAAAAATAATTGTAAATGAGTATGTATGTCAAGTCATTATCACCTCAATCATCGTAATTTTTCTATCACTTTCATAAAAATTTACTTTGCTTGCTGTTATTTATAATGTAAAGGGTGTTTTTTTAACAGTGCAGGGAGGGTTTATACAGTGCAAACGTAAAAATATATTAAAATATCTATGTACATATAGGCGGATCCTACTTCGCGGATTTCCTGGTTCGCGGTGGGTCCCGGAACCGAATTACCGCGATAAGTGAGGCAACACTGTATATATATATATATATATATATATATATATATATATATATATATATATATATATATATATATATATATATATATATATATATATATATATATATATATATATATATATATATATATATATATATATATATATATATATATATATATATATATATATATATATATATATACACCTTGTTCCTTTTATACGCGATTTTTTTATATGCGAAATTGCAATAACGCCCCCCAAAAATAATAGTAAAAAATTCGGAATTCGCGAATAATGCCCCCCCCCAAAAAAAAAAAAAAAAAAAAAAAATATATTTATTATTTTTTTTAAAGATTATTGTGACACCAGGATGGACCAAAAAATGATAAAATAAAACAGCCTTTATCAGGCTGTAAAGAGAAACAGATGGAGAGTGTAATGACCTGTCAGATGTCAAGGGATTATAAAAGATGTGTAATGAATATCTAGCTCTCTGCTGGGTTTTAATATACGTCTGCATTACTCTCATGATGTCTATTCCAAAAATTCTCCTTAGATCTTATTATTATTATTATTAACAATAATTTTCCTTTGATGATGATTGTGGAGATTATTATTATTATTAATATCATTATTACGAATTTGTAATTAAACCATTATTATTACAATAAATAATGTAGTTTTGGTTGAATGAACAAGAGTTAATTAAAGATTCTCTCTCTCTCTCTCTCTCTCTCTCTCATTTCATTTCACTTATATTATATAGAATATATTTATATTAAAAGGAGAATAGTCTTACAAACAAAGCATACATCAGTTACTTTACAAGCTGATGAGTCGTTTGGGGCAGCAAATGATAAATATAATAATGCTCTTTTAATAAAAACGTTAATGAGTTAAAAGACCGTTAAATTAATTTACTTTCCACGAATCCTTTGTAATGTCTCTCTTAAACAGGAATTAGGTAGAAATTTTTCATCTTATTATGTAAATACAATTATTGCTCTAGTCTTAATCATGTTCATTACAGTGCTCATTTTAAAGGTAATAAACTTAAGTTTTAATTCGTTTTTTGTAAAGAAATATGAGAGAGAGAGAGAGAGAGAGAGAGTAATTGGATATATTTTAATAACAAATTTGTCATTCAGAAACCAGATACAAATTTGAAAATGGAAGGAGGATGCAAATCACGTGTTCTGAAAATATTAAGAACATAAGAATAGGGGACACTGCAACATGCTTACTGGCACACACGAGGCAGTTCCATTTTTGAATGATATTTTCAACATGTCTAACCTATTCTATTCTACTATACTTATTTATTCAATTTTTCTTTTTATGATTTTTCTAATAAACACTAATCTATTCATACCCACCCTACCTCTGTCATATGTCTATCTAATCTACATTTGAAGGTGTCTAAGGTATTGGCAGTTATTATCCTACTAGGAATACTCTACGGTATTACCAAGCCAATTTTCACCAAAATCCCTTCTGAACCTAAATTTATCAAGATTAAATCCATTACCCATTACGAGTTCTGGTTTGATCATGAATTTTTAAAACTTTATTAATATCACCCTTGTTAATCCCTTTAAACCATTTATACATCTCATCATATCCCCCCTAACTCTGTGCCTCTCTAGAGAATGTAGATTAAGTTTTTTTTAATCTGCCATATGGTAGATTTAGACATTGCATAATTAATTTTTTTTTTTCGTTTGTTAGTCTTGCTTTGGTTATTTATAATTCTTATTTTATCTTTATATACATTTGCAGATAGAGGCTCGTTCTCCTGCATCCTCCTCCTCTTCTACCACATAAGTTACTTGCTCACTGCCACCATGCACGTCCAAGAGTACTGTATAAGTATTGCCCACTGCATAATAAAGTATAGTGATGTATGTTAATTTCTAGCTGTAAAGTGAATATGAATATCGTTTGTATACTCTTAAAAATAGATACAGGGCTTTCTGCTTTGCTATGTAGTAATAAAATATTTTTTTACTTATCTTATATCTTTGGCATGGTGTGTCTATGTAAGGTTTGGAACGTATCTATACCCTTTATCATTGTTTCCTATGGAAAATAACTAGTTTTTTCACGCGATTTTCCATTTACACGACACTTCTGAGAACCTATCTAGGCGTTATTTTGAGAACAAGGTGTATATATATATATATATATA
>JAXCGZ010022740.1:130000-132500 GCA_037179515.1 Halocaridina rubra | reverse complement strand
ATTGGCGTCTTGGAAAATGCAAAGGGTCGCACCTATGTGAGATAGTACATGGGATGCTATTGGCTGAAAGGGTGGGAGACGACGAATAACAGAATTTTTTTCCTGAATGTTCTGTATCATGGGGTCTGATTAGCTTTTTAATTGAAGCTTGGTTCTCCGAGCATCTTCCATTCTCTCGCCTCACACGTTCAGTCTACTCACGTGTGCGCAGTTCGCAATGTGCTTCTTAATACGTTGTGCTTATGATTTTGTGAAACTTTCGTTTTTTACCCTCTGCAATGCCTCCCAAGCGTCCTTCATCTTCTACAGCTTTCGGTAGTAAGCCTAAGTATAAGTAGCAAAGGAAGATGTTGACCATAACTGAAAAGACAAAACTGTTAGATAAGCTGAAGAAGGAAGAAGCTTCACGGATGTCGGCCGACATTTCGGCATCAACGAATCTACTGTTTGATACATCAAAAAGGACAAGGCATATATCAGGAAAACAGCGACTATTTCTTTTAATAAAACAGCGAAGAGGGTCGTAACCCCCGCAATAAGATAATAGTGTGGATGGAATCTGCTTTGGCCCTGTGGATTGCTGATTGCAGGAAGAACATCAGCTTAGACACTAATATCATACAAAGGCGAAGAAGCTGTACGAGACATTCGCTGCAAACGAACCCGATGACGACAGTGGCGACCGTGAGGAGGAGAGAGAAGATATCAACGACCCACAACCAGGGCCCTCCAGCGAGGACACAATAGTTTGTTGCAAGCAAGGGATGGTTCACCAAATTTAAAAAACGCTTTGGCCTAAAGAGCGTTTCAAAGCATGGCGAAGCTCCCACTGCAGATACAGCTGCAGCTGAAGATTACGTGAACAACAACTTCAAGAAAACTATCGCTGAAGGCAAATATGCTCCTGAGCAAGTCTTTAACATGGATGAGACTGGATTATTTTGGAAGAGAATGCCGTCTCACTATTTTCTCTTCAAGGAAAAGCTAAAGCCCCGGGATTGAAAGCGCACAAAGACTGCGTTACCCTTGTCATGTGCGGGAATGCTGTGGGCTTCATGTTAAAGCCTGGGCTTATCTACAAGTCTAAAAACCCTAGGGCTTTGAAAAACAAAAACAAGAATCTGCTGCCAGTGTATTGGATGCATAACCATAAGGCCTGGATCACGAAAAGCCTCACATCGGACTGGTTTCACCAATGCTTTATCCCTCAGGTCAAAGTTTATCTTGCCGAGAAGGGCCTTGAATTTAAAAGTCCTTCTTTTGATGGATAATGCCCACGCAACCGATCTCGAATATGACGGTGTTCAAGTAGAGTTCCGGCCACCGAGTACGACATCACTGATTCAGCCTATGGATCAAGGCGTTATTCATGCGTTCAAGGCCCTCTACACACGAAATGCTCTGGCGAACCTGGTTGACTCCATGGACGTGGACAAAGAATTTGCACTGAAGATGTACTGGCATAGCTACACGTTTGCTAAATGCCTTCAAAATATTCAGAATGCAATCAAAAAGATGAAGCTGGCCACAATCAATGCCAGCTGGAAGAAATTGTGGCCCGAACTCATCTACGACTACAAGGGATTCGCTCCTGACAAAGTCCATAACTCGGCAGTTGCGATAGCTGTAAAGTTGGCTGCATTTCTAGGAGGAGAAAGCTTTAAAGATATGACTTACGAAGACGTTAAAGAACTGATCGACTGCCACTTGTAGCCTTTGGCTTTTGAAGACTTGGAGGAAATGACAAAATTAGCGTGCAAAGAAGAGGAAGAAGAACAACCAGAGGAAACGCACGAAAAAGTCGAAAAACTTGGCCTTAAACTCGAACGTCTGGCAGCCATGTATGAAAATGTGAAAGCAGTCCAACAACTATCACAGGAGCATGAAGATAATATGGTTCATTCGGTGACTTTCTGCAACCTTATCGATGATGCCATGACTCTTTACAAGACCATCTTTGCACAAAAAAAGAAACAGCGACAGCAACTCCCCATTACCATGTTATTCTCTCACAAAAAGCAGCCGTAAAGCTGTCATTGACTGTGGAATAATTTCCTCTGGAGTATGTACACGTCATCATCACCTCATTCACGGTAAGTTTACCTATTACGTTCATATAAATCTACACTTGCATGATGTTATTAATAAAGGAAACGGTGGTTTGTTAACAGTGCAAGGAGGATTTATACAGTAAAGGTAAATATAAATGCAAAATACCTATGTATATGAGTATGTACACGTCATCATCACCTCATTCACGGTAAGTTTGCCTATCACGTTCATATAAATTTACGCTTCCACGCTGTTATTAATAAAGTAAAGGGTGGTTTGTTAACAGTGCAGGGAGGGTTTATACAGTAAAGGTAAAAATAAATGTAAAATACCTATGTATATATTATACTCGTACTTCGCGGATTTTCAGCTATCGCGGCCGGTCCCGGGACCGAACCCCCGCAATAAACGAGGGAGCACTGTATATATATATATATATATATATATA
>JAXCGZ010022740.1:0-127500 GCA_037179515.1 Halocaridina rubra | reverse complement strand
GAATGAGGTGGTAATGACATGACATACTCATATACATAGGTATTTTAAGATTATTTTTACGTTTACTGTATAAACCCTCCCCTGCGACCGACATCCGCAAACCTTCTTCCTTCTTTCAGCATATCTAACAGTTTCACCTTATCCGTTATGGTGAACATCTTCCTATGCCACTTAGGCTCACTACCAGAAGCATTTGAAGATGAAAGACGTTTGGGAGGTATTACAAAGGTTGTAATATATGAGTAAAAAAAAAATAACTAGCACAACGTATTAATAAGCACAACGCAAACGGCGCACATGTTAGTTAGACTGAACGAGTGAGGCGAGACAATGGAACATGGTGGGAGAACCAAGCTTCAATCAAAAAGCCAATCAGACTCCATGACATAGAACATACAGAAAAACAATTATGTGATTCGTCGTCTTCAACCCTTTCATCCAATAGCATTCCATGAACTATCTCACATAGTTGTGAGCTTTTGCGTTTTCCAAGACGGCAATACGTTGTACGCTATCGGATAGTATTCCATATGGTGCAATACTGTGAGTTGTATGTTAAAATATATGTTTTTTACTAATATTTAGTTTTTTTATTCTTAGGCTAAGAAATACTTGTTTTATCAATAAAATAATGAAAGCTTCAATATGTACTAACTCACGTAGGTGCGACCCTTTTCGTTTTCTGAAACACTGATACCGGTATCGTATTTTACATGGTGCAATACTGTTAGTATTTATGTTTTTTACTGTTTCTTTTTTGATGTCGGCTACCCCCACTTTTAAAGGGGAAACAGCCACGGTATATGTATGTATGTACTATTTTTTACTGTTCTATTATTCTTAGGCTAAGCAATTCGTTTTTTTATCAATAAAATCATGAAACAACTGGAAATTTTTATATATGCTAGCTCAAGTAGGTGCGACCATTTGTGTTTTCCGAAACACTCTTACCGGTATCATACTTTCTATGGTGCAGAGTTACATGTTCAATTTTGTTTTTTTTATCTATTTCTTATAGTTTTCTTATTCTTAGGCGGGGAAATACATTTTTTTTTATCAATAAAATAATGAAAATTTTTTTCTTCAATAAAATAATGAAAATCCTGAAAATTTTTATTTCTTAAAATTTTAATATTTTCGCATATACCCAGAAAAAAAAAACTCGCCAAAAACAAAAAAAAAACGCAATACAGTGAATCCGCGATAGGTGAACCGCAATATAGCGAAGGATTACTGTATATATATATATATATATATATATATATATATATATATATATATATATATATATATATATATATATATATATATATATATATATATATATATATATATATACAGCGTTGCCTCACTTATCGCGGTAGTTCAGTTCCGGGACCCACCGCGAACCAGGAAATCCGCGAAGTAGGATCCGCCTATATGTACATAGATATTTTAATATATTTTTACGTTTGCACTGTATAAACCCTCCCTGCACTGTTAAAAAAAACACCCTTTACATTATAAATAACAGCAAGCAAAGTAAATTTTTATGAAAGTGATAGAAAAATTACGGTGATTGAGGTGATAATGACTTGACATACATACTCATTTACAATTATTTTTTCATTTACGTACTGTATAAACCCTCCCTGCACTGTTAAAAAAACACCCTTTACATTATAAATAACAGCACGCAACGTAAATTAAAAAAAAAAAATGAAAATACTGGAATTTTTTTTTTCAATATTTTAATATTTTTGCGTATACCCATAAAATAAAATAATAATTTAAAAAAAAAAAAAAAAAAAAAAAAAAGCGATAGAGTGAGACCGCGAACCAAGAAGCGCGATACAGCGGGGTAACACTGTATATATATATATATATATATATATATATATATATATATATATATATATATATATATATATATATATATATATATATAGTGTTCCTTCAATTATCGCGAAGGTTCGGTTCCAGGACCCGGTGCGAGTCAGGAAAATCGCGGACTAGGATCAGCCTATATGTACAGATATTTTAATTTATTTTTATGTTAACTGTATAAATCCTCCCTGTACTGTTAACAAACCAACTTTACTTCATAAATAACAGCATGCAAGTGTAAATTTATATGAAAGTGGTAGGTAAACTTACCATGAATGAGGTGGTAATGACATGATATACTTATATACATAGGTATTTTACAATTATATTTACGTTTACTGTATAAACCCTTCCTTCACTCTTAAAAAAACACCCATTACTTTATAAATAACAGCATGCAAGCGTAAATTTATATTAAAGTGATAGGTAAACTTACCGTGAATGAGGTGGTAATGACATGACATACTCATATACAGAGGTATTTTAAGATTATTTTTACGTTTACTGTATAAACCCTCCCCTGCGACCGACATCCGCAAACCTTCTTCCTTCTATCAGCATATCTAACAATTTCACCTTATCCATTATGGTTAACATCTTCCTTTGCCACTTAGGCTCACTACCAGAAGCATTTGAAGATGGACGTTTGGGAGGCATTACAAAGGTTGTAATACGTGAGTAAAAAAAAAATCACAACCACAACGTATTAATAAGCACAACGCAAACGGCGCACATGTTAGTTAGACTGAACGAGTGAGGCGAGACAATGGAACATGGTGGGAGAACCAAGCTCCAATCAAAAAGCCAATCAGACCCCATGATATAGAACATACAGAAAAACAATTATGTGATTCGTCATCTTCCACCCTTTCATCCAATAGCATTCCATGAACTATCTCACATAGGTGCGATCTTTTGCGTTTTCCAAGACGCCAATACATTGTACGCTATCGGACAGTATTGCATATGGTGCAATACTGTGAGTTATATGTTTAAATTTATGTTTTTTACTAATTTTTACAGTTTTTTTATTCTTAGGCTAAGAAATACTTGTTTTATCAATAAAATAATGAAAGGTTCAATATGTACTAGCTCACGTAGGTGCGACCCTTTTCGTTTTCTGAAACACTGATACCGGTATCGTATTTTACATGGTGCAATACTGTTAGTATTTATGTTTTTTACTATTTTTTACCGTTTTATTATTCTTAGGCTAAGCAATTCGTTTTTTTATCAATAAAATCATGAAACAACTGAAAATTTTTATATATGCTAGCTCAAGTAGGTGCGACCATTTGCGTTTTCCGAAACGCTTTTACCGGTATCGTACTGTCTATGGTGCAGAGTTACATGTTCAAATTTATGTTTTTTTTAACTATTTCTTACTGTTTTCTTATTCTTAGGCTGGGAAATACATATTTTTTTTATCAATAATGAAAATTTTTTTCTTCAATAAAATAATGAAAATCCTGAAAATGTTTATTTCTTAAAATTTTAATATTTTCGCATATACCCAGGGAAAAAAAAAAAAAAAAACAACGCAATACAGTGAATCTGCGATAGGTGAACCGCAACATAGCGAAGGATTACTGTGTATATATATATATATATATATATATATATATATATATATATATATATATATATATATATATATATATATATATATATATATATATATATATATATATATATATATATATATATATATTTCGGTGTATAAGTCGGCCTACAGATAAGTCGACCCAAAAATGAGAGTAATTTTTTATGATTTTTGCTAATATCTCAGGTATAGGTCGACCTCTAAAATACAGAACTCGCCTACCGTAAATTATCGGCTAGCCTAAGCAGCAGTGTAAAAGTTGAAATACGAAACTCGCCTAAGTTATAGGCTAGCCTAAGCAGCAGTGTAAAAGTTACCATATATAAAACACCGGGCATTAATTAAAGACTACCGGTATGTTATTACAAACGTTGTTCTACTTACAATATGAAATAATATATAAGGTAGTATTAATATAAATCTCTATAAAAATGACGAAATAGATTCATTTCTCCGCACGATCGTAACGTAAACAAAAGCATGTTCATATGGGTGAATTATTCGAAACGTTCCAAGCAGCTGACAAGCTCATTATAGCAACTAACAGCCCCTGCCTTCTTCCTCTTCTAAGCACAACTACCGTACTACCTCATCAAACAGCTTCTGTTGGTAGTTTGCATACTCATATACTTTCACTTCGTTTTCTCTCTAATTCAGTCTGGTCCTAACTCTCCTACTAACCAGAGAAAATTCTTTAAATATTTTTTACACTTAAGCTACCCATGGAGCCGCCAACAAAACGCAGAAAATACGAAGCCAGTTTTAAACTATAAGTCATCGAAGTTGCTAAGGCATCAAACAACTGTGCTGCAGCGAGAACTTTTGATGTGGATGAGAAGTTAGTAAGAGACTGGAGAAAGAATGAAGATAAGTTGAGAAACATGCCGAAACAGAAATACGCGATGAGACGAGGATACGTTCTTTGGCCCGAGTTGGAGGATCATGTTGCAAAGTGGGTACTTGAACTAAGACAAGATGGATTCATAGTAACACAAAATAAAATAAGATCACATGCATTAAAATGGGCAAAAGCCAACAAAGACCAAAGTAAGGACTTTAAAGCAACAGTTGGGTGGTGTAGTCGTTTCATGAATAGAAAGAACCTTGTGATACGCCAAAAAACGAAAATCGCTCAAAAGCTACCAAGAGACCTTGAACATAAAGTTACCAGTTTTCATCGATTTGTTATTGGGATGAGGCAAAAACATCAATATCTTCTGTCATGTATCGGAAACATGGATGAGACCCCATTAAACTTTGATATGATGGGTGACAGAACTGTTGATACAAAAGGCACAAAAACCGTGCACGTTAGAGGTACAGGTCATGAAAAGACAAGGTTTACGGTCGTTTTATCTTGCATGGCTGACGGAACGAAACTGAAGCCCATGATAATTTTTAAGCGAAAAACTAAGCCTAAAATAAATTTTCCATCTGGAGTATTTGTTCACTTTCATGAAAAAGGCTGGATGGATGAAAATGGCGTAAAATTGTGGATAGAAAACGTTTGGAACAGACGTCCGGGTGGAATAAGAAAGGAACGAAGTCTATTGGTTTGGGACATGTTTCGCAGCCACATAACAGAGAATTCTAAAGCCAGATTATCTCGAACTAATACTGATATAGCAGTTATACCTGGTGGTTTGACCTCTTTACTCCAACCGTTAGACGTAAGTTTAAATAAACCATTTAAAGATAATGTGAGAGAGGAATGGAACAACTGGATGCTACATGGAGAAAAGTCATTCACAAAAGGTGGAGCTATGCGTGCTGCATCATTGGATGTTTTGTGTGAGTTTCTGATAAAGTCTTGGGGTAATGTGAAAACAGAAAGCATAGTAAAGTCATTCAAAATATGCGGTATCTCTAATGCAATGGATGGCACCGAGGATGATCTGCTGTATGAGAGTGAAGATGAAGACGAAGCCGAAGTTGACTTACCAGATTCTGACTGGGACCCTTACGATAAAACTGTAAATGACGATTTATTTGATGAACTTTTTGCATCAGATGATGATGATTGTAGCAATTTTGAAGGTTTTTAAATGAATAAAACATATTGCATACTTTTTATTGTAATTTATTTTAGTGAGAAATAAAGATCTGATGTTATCCTAGATGTTGTTATTTAACATTTCTGTGGTCAAAAAAGGGTTGGTGTGAACGCACTTATACCGTAAATTGTTTTGTTTCGTCAGCGATCAGCTGATCGGAAATTTTACAAATAGCTGCATGATGTTTACATTGTTATGGTCTTTTTCCTTGGATTAATAGCATTTTGTGGAATTTTAAGGTAATGGTAGCTCTATTACATTATTAGTGTCGAATCAAAATGTGAATTGATTAAAATACAAGTATTTACATTAGTAGCTACATGTATTTACATCGATAGTTACCGCACCGAGGCTGTCGTCGGTATTAGCCTAAGGTTAGGCCTGATTTCCTGCACCAATATGTCACAAGATTTCAAGGATTGCTTTTTGTGATTGTTATATAAGTCGACCCTCAATTTTGGGCTAATTATTGGGGGCTAAAACATCGACTTATACACCAAAATATACGGTATATATATATATATATATATATATATATATATATATATATATATATATATATATATATATATATATATATATATATATATATATATATAGTGTTCCTTCAATCATCGCGAAGGTTCGGTTCCGGGACCCGGTGCGAGTCAGGAAAATCGCGGAGTAGGATCAGCTTATATGTACAGATATTTTAATTTATTTTTACGTTTGCTGTATAAACCCTCCCTGTACTGTTAACAAACCACCTTTACTTCATAAATAACAGTATGCAAGCGTAAATTTATATGAAAGTGGTAGGTAAACTTACCATGAATGAGGTGGTAATGATATGACATACTCATATACACTGGTATTTTACAATTATTTTTACATTTACTGTATTGTGACAGAGTGTTTCGCTCAAAGTAACCAAAGGCTGTTAGATGCCTTATTAAGTAAATTAGTAACTTAACTGTTAGTTTCTAACTAAAAAAATATTTCCCACTTCTTGACTTTTGCAAATTATGATTATTTGCAATTTGTATTTTAGCTTATAGCTAATTTTGAATATACCTTATTTACTCTTCTTGTACGTGTAGAAGTATAGTCCCGATATAAAGGCTGCTCCTATTTTCTGTCTTCTACGAGCCAAGAAAATTATGGAGATTATTTACCAGTAACCTAACTTTTCATTATTATTCTCGTTTTATTTTATTTGCTTCCACTTGTTGCATCTAAAAATACTGTCTCTCCCTTGCATCTCTGCTATAATTGCCTGCCAGGGACTACCACTAAAATAGTCCTTAAAATGATATCAGAGCCAGTTACTGCTCTAGAAATGTATCCTACAGATGAACTCACCAGGAGGGACAATGAGACGCCCTCCGTTGGCGCCCAATCTTCCAAGAGGCAACATCTCGCCTGAGCAGTCTAAGTTTATTTCAAACCTTAATTACGTGGCATCTTCACAGGAATTCATCTAGCACAACAAGGTGAGGGATAGTGTATGGTAAAGCTCGTGGGTCAAGCAAATTGGTTTATTTTCGAGAATTAGTTACATTCGTTACTGGCTAAATCTTATGGATTTTATTCTCAGATTCCATTCCCATACACACGAAATTTTGTAGATTACCAAACTGGAATCTCACATGCCAAAGTTAATTCCTTAACCTGTAAATTACAGCTGATATACATTGCTGAGAAGTTTCTTTTCACTGAATGTGATAAACGAAAATCTCATCCTCTGAAGACTGGTTATGAGCCTGTAAAAATCTATCTCTTTTCCTAATAAATTCTAATTACATTTCACCCCTTTCTATCATCGTAAATAAAGTGTTTTACGTCAAAACTCGTCAATAAAGCTATTTGCTATACAAATTGCAAATAATTAAAAGGTAAATTTTCCCAGTTGGCTTTGCAAATATTTCTTGTTAACCACAATTTAATGAATGCATACTGTATTTATCTTGCTAATTCTTCATATGTTGGGGATAAAGTGTTTTGAGTTATAAGTTGCAAATACCTCAAAAGGTGGTTTTGCACCCTTTTTTTCATTGCAAACAGTTCTTGATAACCAAAAGTGAATGAATACTGTATTTATCTCGTAGATTCTTCCTTTATCCTAAATAGAGTGTTTTACCATATTAATTGTTAATCAGTAATAAGCATTGCAACTTTTATGGTTGCCCACAATTTAAGGAATACATACAGTACTGTATTTGTCTTGCTTATTCTTCATTTATTGTGAATATATTGTTTTCTTTAAAACCAGTAAAGAATTAATGGTTTTGTATGCTATTATGGTAGCATATTTCTGGTTAGCTGTGAATAACCAATATATTTTCATCCAGTAAAATGACATTGGAAACTCATTATATGTGTGATCATGCTTTCAGTTTCCCATTATAAACAGCGTCATTTCTGTTTCTGAAATTGCAGTGTCCTGTATTCTACTCTGCCTGTGTGACAGAGGTAATCGTCGAGTTGAGGCCCAAGTCTTGGCATACGTCCGTGGTGCCGGGAAACGAAATCGTGCTCACCACCTCCGGGATTCGAGGCAGCATTTCATAAAATTTAATTTGAGAAATTTAATTCAATTCTTTTAATGTCATTGCATTTCCAAAATTAAAAGAAAGTTGAATTCTGAGTTTCATTTAACTGACTAATGGTAATAGAGATGGGGTGTTCAAGTACAAATATCTGTCCTGTCTGTTTGTGAGCTCTTAACCGAGCTCGGTACTTTGAGTCCCCTTAGTAAAACAGAATCTTAACAACACTCTAGCATCCTAAACCCCAACAAGATTGGCGCCCGAACAGGGACCCGAACAGACAGACTGATTTTATAAATTTATTTTTATTTTGCTTTTTAAAATTGCACATGAAACCCGATTACCATTGGCTCGATTATTGAAATGAATGAATTATAGGCTGCACACGAAAATTTTCGCGCTAGAAACGTTGCGGATAAGAAATTTTCTTTATTTTCAATATTAATTATGGTAACTAATATTTTCTTGTTTCCCATGTGGTAAACAATATTTCAAGAAATCTACATGAGATTATGTGGTAACAGACTTTAGAAATTTTGCATGACGAGAAGACGTGTTATTTAAAATTTCATTTATTTGCGTGATAATATTGAAGCATTCGTGTTTTATATATCCGTAAAAGGGTGATACTTGTTAGGAATTGTTTATATTTCCTTGGGATTTAGGAATTGGGAGAAAGCATATTAAGCATTTTTGCTTATAATTGTGTTTTATATTCAAGCATTGACTGCTCATAGATTGGAAGAAAAATTTTGGTGTCATTTATCGAGCCTAGGCTAAGCCTATCATGTGTCTGAGTTGTCACTTGAAAATAAATTTTCTCATTACTAGTAGAAATGTGTAATCTGGCTGCCTAGTAAGCTGTTAGCTTATCGTTGGTGTATTTTGCATAGGATCTGTGCCCTTTTGGTAACACTCCAGAATTTTACTTACGACATTTTATTTGTGGGTACTGCCATATACGCGCTCATATGCAGGCACGACCACTATACTGTACTTGTTCGTATTACTTACGACATTTTATTTGTGGGTACTGCCATATACGCGCTCATACGCAGGCACGACCGCTATACTGTACTTGTTCGTATTACTTACGACATTTTATTTGTGGGTACTGCCATATATGCGCTCATACGCAGGCACGACCGCTATACTGTACTTGTTTGTACTCTCAGGCACTGGGTGCTAGTCGGTAAAATTCGTTGTTGCTCATTCCTTTCATTTGCACCATAACCGCAGGTACTGCCACGTATTGCTGTTAAGCAGGCACGACTGCCATTCTGTATTACCAGTGTTTCATGCACTGTTTTGCAACATTTTGTTGCTGTTGCACTTGTGTTGCTCATTCCTTTCATTTGCACAATAACCGCAGGTACTGCCACATATTGCTGTTAAGCAGGCACGACTGCCATTCTGTATTACCAGTGTTTCATGCACTGTTTTGCAACATTTTGTTGCTGTTGCACTTGATTGTGTTGCTCATTCCTTTCATTTGCACGATTACCGCAGGTACTGCTACATATTGCTGTTAAGCAGGCACGACTGCCATTCTTTATTGCCAGTGTTTCATGCACTGTTTTGCAACATTTTGCTGCTGTTGCACTTGATTGTATTTTGAGTCACTTTTATGGTGAGGTTTTGAGATCACTTTTATATTTAAGTTTGAACTGTGGTGTTGAATTTTTTTTCTTTCTCTCCTTGGTGTTGTGTGGTTCTTTCATTTTTTTTCTACTACTGTATTGTAGAGATTTGGTTTTTTTGTGGTTGATTTGGCACTTCGTTATTGACTGTTTAGGAAACAAACATGGAAACCATCAAAACATTCGATGAGGAGCGTTACCTGGACATAATGATTGCTAGGGGTGAGAGATACGGTTTTTCCCCAAGACAGAAGCTCTTTGAATGGGCTCATGAGAAGATGGTTGAGCGCCGAGATAAGCTGGAGAAGAGAGCAAGTGATGAGGCACAAGCACAACGTAAACATGAGCTTGCGCTTGCTCGGCTTCGAGCGGGAATCCCAGAGAGTAGTCCTTTATCCGGAAACAGAGATTACAGGAACGGGAAGCACAATAGCCCCTCGCAGAACTTCAATCGTCCAGCTCCTCCTCCTCACGCTCCTAAGCCTTATTACAGCCATGCACCCACACTCAAGAAGGATGACCCGGTAAGACCTAAGCCTCAGCAGTTAAGAGGCAAAGGCCATTACTCTGCTCCACCTTCCCAGGGTCTTCAGCCAAACTCTAAGAGCCACCACGCTCCCTCACACAGCGGCGGCCCACATAGCCGTCTGGCCACTCACTCAGCCCATGTTGTGGAAACAGGGCCAGAAAGGGCCAATGAGGATAACGCCGAGGAACCACCACACAAACTTGCCAATGTGGAATTCATCGAACATGATGATCTGGAAATGATCCCAAAATGCCTAGAAACCATAAATGGTGTGGAAGCTGAGATAGCCCTTGACACAGGGGCCAATGGCATATTTGTTGACGAGAGATTCGTCAGGGATGAAGATTTTACCAGCAAAGTCGTTCGTGTGCGGGTTGCTGAAGGAACACCCCAAATACGACGCTCCTGTGTCATTAACCTGGATTGCAAATACTACAAGGGTAAAGCCCCAGCTGTGGCAATGCTTGGGCTTATGTACCCTGTCTTGATGGGCTGTGCACTGAACCTAGTTCCTACTTTCCAGGCCGACCTCTACCATAAGGACATTTCTCGTTATAACTTCCCTCGGGGGAAGTCACATGAAGCCATTTCAGCAGCAACTCCTGGCCTCGATGCCAAGAATATAGACGATTCTACGACTGATTCCGTTGAGTCTGCTGCAGTCAGTACACGTAATGTGGAACACGGAGTTTCCCCCTCCTTTACCAGATGATGCACCTCTAGAGCCATTGAAGTCCCGTCCAGACTTTGCCAAATTGCAGCAAGACTGCCCCAGCCTCAAACGCTGGATGCAGCAGGCCACCGAGGGAAGGACCTTCACAGTGAGAGGAGGAGGCAAGATCACTTACGCCCTTGAAGATGGAGTACTTCGTAGGCATGTGACTAAAGATGGCCACATCTTTAAACAGTTGGTGGTGCCCGCTTCGTTGCGCCGCCAGGCTATGTATGTGGCACACCATTTACCTCTGAGTGGACACAGAGGCAAAGCAAAAACTTGGCACGTCCTTCAGAAGGCTTTTGCATGGCCAAACATGTACACCGAGGTAGACAGATATGTAGGCGCCTGCCCTGTCTGTCAATCCACCTCAACGGCACCGGTACCAAAAGTTCCCCTGGGGATAACTAAGCTCTCAATGGAGCCATTTTCCAAGGTCGCTATTGACATACTAGGTCCTATTAATCCAGCTTCGTCCACGAGGAAACAATTCCTCCTGGTATATGTTGACCTGGCAACAAGGTACCCAGATGCAGTGCCACTGCCTTCTATCACAACTGAAGCAGTCGCTCATGCCCTATTTGAAATCTGCTCCAGGGTTGGCTTTCCTGAGCAGGTCACTTCTGACAATGGAAGTCAGTTTACAAGTAGGCACTTTGAGGCTTTCTGTAACCTTTTAGAAATGAAGCATATTCGTACGAGTGTCTATCATGCCCAATCAAATGGAGCATGCGAACGCTATAACGGGATATTGAAGCGATGTTTGCGCAAGCTAGTGATAGATATACCTAGGCAGTGGGACAAATACGTCCCTGCTGCACTTTTCTCCTTCAGAGACACGCCCCACGACACTACTGGATACTCGCCTTTCGAGCTGATTGGTCATAAGGTCAGAGGCCCAGTAGAATTCTTGGCAGAATGTTGGGATTCACCTACCATCGAAGATGACGATAGGGACGTCCATGAGTATATTTTGAAGTTTTCGTCTCACCTCAAAAAGGCTTGGAAAACTTCACAATTAGCCATTAAGGGTCACCAGCAGACTGCCAAGCTCCTCTTTGACAAGCGTGCGCGGCGTCGTGCCCTGACACCCGGAGATCGAGCTCTGTTACTTCTTCCAACAGATACCTGCAAGCTAATGCTACGCTGGAAAGGACCGTACACTGTGGTACACCGGGTGACCCTTGACAATTATGTGCTAAATGTTGATGGCAATAACCAGAAATACCACATTAACCAGATGAAGCTTTATTGTGAGGACCCGGAGGCCCACAGGGATCCTGCGCTGGCGCTCCCAGCAACCCCTATAGATGCCTCAAGCATCAACAGAACCTCCGAGGCTGCAGCAACACAGGTGCTCCATTATAGCCACCCCTTACTTCCTATATTGGAATACTCCACCCTTGCAGTGGAGACACTTACGGGAGTGGAGTTTTTCTGAAGAAGCCCCTCTGGCCACAGCCACCGCCCTTGCAATTGAAGACATAAGCTTAGCTTTTGATGATGGTAAGGATCCTGCCATTCCCACACACCGAAAAGAAAGTGTGAGTAATTGCATTATTAACTCCAAACTGCAACCGAGTCAACGGGAACAGCTGAACAAGCTATTAGAGGACTATGAGAACGTCTTCAACGACCTCCCAGGCATTACCACTACCCTTGAGCATCATGTCAGATTGACTGACCCAGAGCCATTTCGGCATTCCTATGGTCTTCCCCACCAGCTGTCCTTATGGCTGAAGGAAGATCTTGATACTTGGGTCCGCCTCGGAATAGTTGAAAAGAGCATTTCGCCTTGGTGTTCGCCGTTACTGGCAGTGCGTAAGCGAGATGGCAGTCACAGGTTCTGCCTTGACTGTCGTAAGCTTAACTCCCGTACCATCTTTGATGGAGAGCTCATTGCTGACGCCGAGCATATTTTCTCGTTGCTTTCCCAAGCCCGTTACCTGTCCAAGTTGGATTTGGCCAGTGGATTTTGGCAAGTCCCGTTGAGCGAGACTACCAAGCCTCTTACAGCTTTTTCCACAAGATATGGTCTATACCAGTTCAGGGTCATGCCTTTTGGTATGGTAAATGCCCCTAGCTGCTTCAGCAGACTCATGAGGATAGTACTACAGGATCTCGACAATGTTTCATGCTTTATAGACGACATCCTGGTGCATTCTCAGGATTGGTCATCGCACCTCGAGACTCTCCGCAGAGTTCTCACTCGTCTGAACCAACATGGACTTCATTTAAAGCCTTCCAAATGTGAGATTGGTTTCACACAATTGCAGTATCTCGGCCACGTGGTTGGAGAAGGAGTTATGTCCCCTTTACATGACAGGGTACAAGCTATTAAGGATATGGAGAAACCTGCTACTGTCACTCAACTAAGATCATTCCTGGGTAGTGTCGGCTACTACCAACGGTTCATTCCATACTTTAATACTATCGCTGCCCCTTTGCAGCAAATGACCTCCTCGAAGCAAAGTAAATCCTCCCCTGTCCAATGGACAGATGAAGCGTAGAGAGCATTTTTCAAGCTCCGAGAAGCATTGGCGGGTGAGCCAGTATTACAACTGGTAAACCCTGATTTTCCATTTATCTTGCAGACCGACGCCTCAGACGAAGGCCTGGGTGCCGTGCTCTTGCAAGCCCGATCAGACAACTCAGCAGAAGTAGCTCCAGTGCGATATGCAAGCCGCAGGCTTCGCCCTGCAGAGCGAAATTACTCCACCGTGGAGAAGGAAGCTCTAGCTGCATATTGGGCCATAAAGAAATTTGAAGTCCATCTGTATGGCCAACATTTTACACTGAGAACCGACCACCGACCTCTCCTATATTTACAGACTGCAGACAAGCTAAATCCTCGCCTGAAAAGGTGGGCACTTTACCTGAATCTTTTCAAATTCACTGCCCAACATGTTCATGGCAATGACAATGACCTTGCTGATCTACTAAGTCGACGGTCGTTACCCTCAAATGAGGAAGCTGGTGCTGTTAGCCTAAATTTGACTAGTCAGTCAAGAATACTTCTCTGATGTGTTGTTTATTTTTTATGTTTATCTTTTATGTCTTTAATACTGTACTGTACTTGTTTATTTTAGAGTACAAACGTTATTCCTAATGGAAGACGAAAAAGATGAAGAATAATTCTTTGATAGTAGTTTTATATTTCCCTTTGTGGGACTTTGAAAGCCAGAACATGGCGGAAACATTTTAGTTTAGTGTTGAATAGCTGAAACTTTTAAATCCAGTCGCCAATGTTAATGACGACGTGGTTCAAATTTTTAATTTGCGTATACTGTATTTTATTTTTGGTATATTATATTATTGCCTTCTTGCATGTGAAGCATTCATAAACTTAAATATTGATATTCAGATATCTAATTGTGATTTAATTTTCTTGAAATTTGAATTTGATCACATTTCTTTTATGTTTTGCATGTCATTTAATGTTTTGTTTACAAGACTTGTTCACTTTTCCTAATAGTATGATATGTTCCAATGGTGGATCCCATTCTTATTGTTCATTTGTTCTTTTCCATGAGAAGGATATCTCATCCCTCATAATAACACTGAAGTCACCGTAACTTCCTCTGTTCTTTTTTCGCCTTCTGTAGTAGAATTTTGCTAAATCAATATTCTCTAGAAAGGGCCTTTGTGACAGAGTGTTTCGCTCAAAGTAACCAAAGGCTGTTAGATGCCTTATTAAGTAAATTAGTAACTTAACTGTTAGTTTCTAACTAAAAAAATATTTCCCACTTCTTGACTTTTGCAAATTATGATTATTTGCAATTTGTATTTTAGCTTATAGCTAATTTTGAATATACCTTATTTACTCTTCTTGTACGTGTAGAAGTATAGTCCCGATATAAAGGCTGCTCCTATTTTCTGTCTTCTACGAGCCAAGAAAATTATGGAGATTATTTACCAGTAACCTAACTTTTCATTATTATTCTCGCTTTATTTTATTTGCTTCCACTTGTTGCACCTAAAAATACTGTCTCTCCCTTGCATCTCTGCTATAATTGCCTGCCAGGGACTACCACTAAAATAGTCCTTAAAATGATATCAGAGCCAGTTACTGCTCTAGAAATGTATCCTACAGATGAACTCACCAGGAGGGACAATGAGATGCCCTCCGTTGGCGCCCAATCTTCCAAGAGGCAACATCTCGCCTGAGCAGTCTAAGTTTATTTCAAACCTTAATTACGTGGCATCTTCACAGGAATTCATCTAGCACAACAAGGTGAGGGATAGTGTATGGTAAAGCTCGTGGGTCAAGCAAATTGGTTTATTTTCGAGAATTAGTTACATTCGTTACTGGTTAAATCTTATGGATTTTATTCTCAGATTCCATTCCCATACGCACAAAATTTTGTAGATTACCAAACTGGAATCTCACATGCCAAAGTTAATTCCTTAACCTGTAAATTACAGCTGATATACATTGCTGAGAAGTTTCTTTTCACTGAATGTGATAAACGAAAATCTCATCCTCTGAAGACTATCTATGAGCCCGTAAAAATCTATCTCTTTTCCTAATAAATTCTAATTTCATTTCACCCCTTTCTATCATCGTAAATAAAGTGTTTTACGTCAAAATTCGTCAATAAAGCTATTTGCTATACAAATTGCAAATAATTAAAAGGTAATTTTTCCCAGTTGGCTTTGCAAATATTTCTTGTTAACCACAATTTAATGAATGCATACTGTATTTATCTTGCTAATTCTTCATATGTTGGGGATAAAGTATTTTGAGTTATAAGTTGCAAATACCTCAAAAGGTGGTTTTGCACCCTTTTTTTCATTGCAAACAGTTCTTGATAACCAAAAGTGAATGAATACTGTATTTATCTCGTAGATTCTTCCTTTATCCTAAATAGAGTGTTTTACCATATTAATTGTTAATCAGTAATAAGCATTGCAACTTTTGTGGTTGCCCACAATTTAAGGAATACATACAGTACTGTATTTGTCTTGCTTATTCTTCATTTATTGTGAATATATTGTTTTCTTTAAAACCAGTAAAGAATTAATGGTTTTGTATGCTATTATGGTAGCATAAATATTTCTGGTTAGCTGTGAATAACCAATATATTTTCATCCAGTAAAATGACATTGGAAACTCATTATATGTGTGATCATGCTTTCAGTTTCCCATTATAAACAATGTCATTTCTGTTTCTGAAATTGCAGTGTCCTGTATTCTACTCTGCCTGTGTGACAGAGGTAATCGTCGAGTTGAGGCCAAAGTCTTGGCATACGTCCGTGGTGCCGGGAAACGAAATCGTGCTCACCACCTCCGGGATTCGAGGCAGCATTTCATAAAATTTAATTTGAGAAATTTAATTCAATTCTTTTAATGTCATTGCATTTCAAAAATTAAAAGAAAGTTGAATTCTGAGTTTCATTTAACCGACTAATGGTAATAGAGATGGGGTGTTCAAGTACAAATATCTGTCCTGTCTGTTTGTGAGCTCTTAACTGAGCTCGGTACTTTGAGTCCCCTTAGTAAAACAGAATCTTAACAACACTCTAGCATCCTAAACCCCAACATGTATAAACCCTTCCTTCAGTCTTAAAAAACCACCCATTACTTTATAAATAACAGCATGCAAGCGTAAATTTATATAAAAGTGATAGGTAAACTTACCGTGAATGAGATGGTAATGACATGACATACTCATATACATAAGTATTTTACGATTATTTTTACGTTTACTGTATAAACCCTCCCCTGCGACCGACATCCGCAAACCTTATTCCTTCTTTCAGCATATCTAACAGTTTCACCTTATCCGTTATGGTTAACATCTTCCTTTGCCACTTAGACTCACTACCAGAAGCATTTGAAGATGAAGGATGTTTGGGAGGCATTACAAAGGTTGTAATACTTGAGTAAAACAAAAATCACAAGCACAACGTATTAATAAGCACAATGCAAACGGCGCACATGTTAGTTAGACTGAACGAGTGAGGCGAGACAATGGAAGATGGTGGGAGAACCAAGCTTCAATCAAAAAGCCAATCAGACCCCATGATATAGAACATACAGAAAAACAATTATGTGATTCGTTGTCTCCCACCCTTTCATCCAATAGCATTCCATGAACTATCTCATATAGGTGCGAGCTTTTGCGTTTTCCAAGACGCCAATACATTGTACGCTATCGGACAGTATTTCATATGGTGCAATACTGTGAGTTATATGTTTAAATTTATGTGTTTTACTAATTTTTACAGTTTTTTTATTCTTAGGCTAAGAAATACTTGTTTTATCAATAAAATAATGAAAGTTTCAATATGTACTAGCTCACGTAGGTGCGACCCTTTTCGTTTTCTGAAACACTGATACCGGTATCGTATTTTACATGGTTCAATACTGTTAGTATTTATGTTTTTTACTATTTTTACTGTTTTATTATTCTTAGGGTAAGCAATTAGTTTTTTATCAATAAATCATGAAACAACTGGAAATTTTTATATATGCCAGCTCAAGTAGGTGCGACCATTTGCGTTTTCCGAAACGCTTTTACCGGTATCGTACTTTCTATGGTGCAGAGTTACATGTTCAAATTTATGTTTTTTTTAACTATTTCTTACTGTTTTCTTTTTCTTAGGCTGGGAAATACATTTTTTTTTGTCAATAAAATAATGAAAATTTTTTTCTTCTATAAAATAATGAAAATCCTAAAAATTTTTATTTCTTAAAATTTGAATATTTTCGCATATACCCAGAAAAAAAAAAAACGCAATACAGTGAATCCGCGATAGGTGAACTGCAATATAGCAAAGGATTACTGTATATATATATATATATATATATATATATATATATATATATATATATATATATATATATATATATATATATATATATAGTTCCTTCAATTATCGCGAAGGTTCGGTTCCGGGACCCGGCGCGAGTCAGGAAAATCGCGGGGTAGGATTAGCCTATATGTACAGATATTTTTATTTACTTTTACGTTTACACCGTATAAACTGTATAAACCCTCCCTGTACTGTTAACAAACCACCCATTACTTCATAAATAACAGCATGCAAGCGTAAATTTATATGACATACTCATGTACATAGGTATTTTACAATTATTTTTACGTTTACTGTATAAACCCTCCCTGTACAGTGAAAAAACCACCCTTTACTTTATAAATAACAGCATGCAACGTAAATTTATATGTACGTGATATGTAAACTTACCGTGAATGAGGTGGTAATGAGTTTGTAGACGCAAGAGGAAATTATTCCGCAGCCAATAACAGCTTTACGGCTGTTATTCATCGAGGCCAAAATAACGGCCGACACCCGTAAACCTTTTTCCTTCTTTCAACATATCTAAGAGTTTCACCTTATCTGTTATGGTTAACATTTTCCTTTGCTGCTTAGGCTTACTACAAGAAGCCTTAGAAGATGAAGGATGCTTGGGAGGCATTGCAAAGGTTAAAATATGCGAGTAAAAAAATCACAAGCAAAACGTATTAATAAGCACAACGTGAACGGCGCACACATGAGTTAGACTGAACGAGTGAGGTGAGACAATGGAAGATGGTGGAAGCCTCTGTCCAAATCGCTGATAGCGGTATCGTATTTTACATGTTGCAATACTGTTAGTATTTATGTCTTTTACTATTTTTTACTGTTTTATTATTTTTAGGCTAAGAAATAAGTTTTTTTATCTATAAAATCGTGAAACTACTGGAAATATAAATATATATGCTAGATCACGTAGGTGCAACCCCAATACATTGTTCGCCATCGGACACTATTTCACATGATGCAATACTGTGAGTTATATATCTAAATTTATGTTTTTTACTATTTTTTACTGATTTATTACTCTTAGGCTAGGAAATACTTGTTTTATCAATAAAATAATGAAAATTTCAATATGTACTATCTTACGTAGGTTCGACCCTTTTCGTTTTCCAAAACGCTGATACCGGTATCGTATTTTAAATGGTGCAATACTGTTAGTATTTATGTTTTTTACTATTTTTTACTGTTTTATTATTCTTAGGCTAAGAAATACGTTTTTTTTTATCAATAAAATCATGAAACTACTGGAAATATAAATATATATGCTAGCTCACGTAGCTGTGACCCCAATACATTGTACGCTATCGGACACTATTTCACACGGTGCAATACTGTGAGTTATACTGTATATTTAAATTTATGTTTTTTACTATTTTTTACTATTTTATTATTTGTAGCCTGGGAAATAAATTTTTTTTATCAATTAGATAATGAAATAAGTTTTTCCTATAACAAATTAAAATACTGAGAATTTTTATTTTTTTAATATTTTTGCATATACAGTACCCCCCCCAAAAAAAAAAAATTGCCAAAAAAATTTGTGGTACAGTGAAAACGCCAGCCAAGAAACGCGATACAGCGAAGGATCACTGTGTGTATATATATATATATATATATATATATATATATATATATATATATATATATACACACAGTGATCCCTCGTTTATTGCGAGGGTTAGGTTCCGGGACCCGTCGCGATAGGTGAATTTTCGCGAAGTAGGAACAACTTTCCATCTTTTTTTTTTAATTTTTTTTTTTAAAGATGATTGTGACACCAGGATGAACCAAAAAATTATAAAATAAAACAGCCTTTATCAGGCTGTAATTAGAAACAGATGGAGAGTGCAATGACCTGTCAGATGTAAAGGGATTATAAAAGATGTGTAATGAATATCCAGCTCTCTGCTGGGTTTTAATATACCTCTGCATTACTCTAATGATGTCTATTCCAAGAATTCTCCTTAGATCTTATTATTATTATTTTTATTATTTTTAACAATAATTTTCCTTTGATGATGATTGTGGAAATTATTATTATTATTATTATTAATATCATTATTATTACGCATTTGTAATTAAATCACTATTTTTACAATAAATAATGTAGTTTTGGTTGAATGAACAAGAGTTAATTAAAGATGTCTCTCTCTCTCTCTCTCTCCAACATTCTATTCTACCCAACCCCTTACACTCTCTTTGTCCCAGCCAAGTAGGGAAGGGCACTGTACACAGTTATTAAAGTAAATAAACCAACAGATGTACAAACAATGATGAGCCCTTAATAATAATAATAATAATAATAATAAAAATAATAATAATAATAATGATGATGATAATCTCCACAATCATCATCAAAGGAAAATTATTGTTACCAATAATAATAATATCTAAGGAGAATTATTGGAATAGACATCATGAAAGTAATGCAGAGGTATATTAAAACCCAGCAGAGAGCTGGAGATTCATTACACATCTTTCATAATCCCTTCACATCTGACAGGTCATTACACTCTCCATCTCTGTTTCTCTTTACAGCCTGATAAAGGCTGTTTTATTTTATAATTTTTTGGCCCATCCTGGTGTCACAATAATCTTAAAAAAAAAAAATTTAAAATTATATATATATATATATATATATATATATATATATATATATATATATATATATATATATATATATATATATATATATATATATAATCACGATACAGTGAATTCGCGAGAGGTGAATCGCGATAGAGCGAGGGATTACTATATATATATATATATATATATATATATATATATATATATATATATATATATATATATATATATATATATATATATATATATATATATATATATATATATATACAGTGATCCTTCGCTGTATCACGTTTCTTGCTCGCGACTTCACTGTACCGTGAATATTTTTGGCAATTTTTTTTTTTTTGGGGGGGGTATATGGAAAAATATTAAAATATTAAAAAAATAAAAATAAACAGTATTTTCATTTTATTATTGAAAAAAAAATGTCATTATTTAATTGATAAAAAAAAGTTATTTCCCAGCCTACGAATAATAAAACAGTAAGAAATAGTAAAAAAACATAAATTTGAACATGTAACTCTGCACCACAGAAAGTACGATACCAGTATCAGAGTTTCGGAAAACGCAAAGGGTCGCACCTACGTGGGCTAGCATATATCAATATTTCCAGTAGTCTCATGATTTTATTGATAAAAAAATGTATTTCTTAGCCTAAGAATAATAAAACAGTAAAAAGTATCAAGAAACATAAATACTAACAGTACTGCACCATGTAAAATACGATACCGGTATCAGCGTTTCGGAACACGAAAAGGGTCGCACCTATGTGAGTTAGTACATATTGAAATTTTCATTATTTTATTGATAAAACAAGTATTTCCTATCCTAGGAGTAATAAAACAGTAATAAATAGTAAAAAACATAAATTTAGATATATAACTCACAGCACTGCATCATGTGAAATACTGTCCGATAGCGTACAATGTATTGGGCCGCACCTACGTGAGCTAGCATATATATTAAAATCTCCAGTAGTTTCATGATTTTATTGATAAAAAAACGTATTTCTTAGCCTATGAATAATAAAACAGTAAAAAAATAGTAAAAAACATAAATACTAACAGTATTGCACCATGTAATATACAATACCAGTATCAGTGTTTCGGACAAGGCTTGCACCTACGTGAGATAGTTCATGGAATGCTATTGGCTGAAAGAGTGAGAGATCTGTATCATGGGGTCTGATTGGCTTTTTCATTGAAGTTTGGTTCTCCCACCATCTTCCATTGTCTCGCTTCACTCGTTCAGTCTAACTCACGTGTGCGCCGTTCACGTTGTGCTTATTAGTATGTTTTGCTTGTGATTTTTTTACTCGCAAACTTTAACCTTTGCAATGCCTCCCAAGCATCCTTCATCTTCTAAGGCTTCTGGTAGTGAGCCTATGCGGCAAAGGAAGATGTTAACCATAACAGACAAGGTGAAACTCTTAGATATGTCGGCCGCTATTTTGGCCTCAATGAATAACAGCCGTAAAGCTGTTATTGGCTGCGGAATAATTTCCTCTGGCGTCTACAAACTCATTGCCACCTCATTCAAGGTAAGTTTACCTATCACGTACATATAAATTTACGTTGCATGCTGTTATTTATAAAGTAAAGTTTGGTTTTTTAACAGTGCAGAGAGGGTTTATACAGTAAACGTAAAAATAATTGTAAAATACCTATGTACATGAGTTTATCTATCACTTTCATATAAATTTACGCTTGCATGCTGTTATTTATGAAGTAAAGGGTGGTTTGTTAACAGTACAGGGAAGGTTTATACAGTTTATACAGTGTAAACGTAAAACTAAATTAAAATATCTATGTACATATAGGGTGATCCTACTCCACGAAATTCCTGTCTCGCGCCGGGTCCTGAAACCGAACCTTCGCGATAATTAAAGGAACACTGTATATATATATACATGAAGTGTTCCCTCGCTATATCGCGGTTCACCTATCGCGAATGCAGTACATCGCGGATTCTTTTGGAGAAAAAAAAAAATTTAAATGATTGTGACACCAGGATGGGCCAAAAAATAACAAAATAGAACAGCCTTTATTGGGCCAGGGCACGAAGAATACATAAAGTAAAGAGAAAAAGAGATGGAGAGTGTAATGATCTGTCAGATGTGAATGAATTATAAAAGATGTGTAATGAATATCCAAATCTCTTATTATTATCATTATTATTATTACAGTAATCCCTCGCTATTTCGCGGTTCAACTATAGCAAATTCAGTGCATCGCAGTTTTTTTTTCTTGGTATAGGCAAAAATATTAAAATTTCAAAAATTAAAATTTTCAGTATTTTTCATTACTTTATTGAAAATTTTTTTTTCTCATGATTTTATTGATAAATAAATGTATTTTCCACCCTAAGATTAATAATACAGTAATAAATAGTAAAAAAAACATTAATTTAAACATGTAACTCTGCACCTTAGAAAGTATGATACCAGTAGCGGCGCTTCAGAAATCGCAAAGGGTCGTACCTACGTGAGCTAACATATATTAAATTTCTAGTATTTTCATTGTTTTATTGATTAAAAAAAGTATTTCTTAGCCTAAGAATAAGAAAACAGTAAAAAATAGTAAAAAACAAATTTAGACATGAAACTCACAGTATTGCACCATGTACAATACGATACCGGTATCAGTGTTTTGGAAAACAAAAAGGGTCGCACCTATGTGAGCTAGCACGTATTAAAATTTCCATTGTTTTATTGATAAAAAAAAGTATTTCCTGGCCTAAAAATAATAAAACAGCAAAAAATAGCAAAAAACAAAAATTTAAACATATAACTCACAGTATTGCACCATCTAAAATACTGTACGATACTGTACAATGTATTGGCGTCTTGGAAAATGCAAAGGCTCGCACCTACGTGAGATAGTTCATGGAATGCTATTGGATAAAAGGGTGGGAGATGACGAATCACATAACTGTTTTTCTGTATGTTCTGTATCATGGGGTCTGATTGGGTTTTAGATTGAAGCTTGGTTACCCCACCATCTTCCATTGTCTTGCCTCACCCGTTCAGTCTAACTCACATGTGTGCCATTTGCGTTGTGCTTCTTAATACACTGCACTTGTGATTTTTTTTACTCACATATTTAAACCTCTGCAATGCCTCCCAAGCGTCTTTCATCTTCTAAGGGTTCTGGTAGTGAGCCTAAGCAGCAAAGGAAGATGTTAACCATAACAGATAAGGTAAAACTGTTAGATATGCAGAAGGAAGGAAGAAGGTTTGCGGATGTCGGCCGCCAGTTTGGCCTCAATGAATCTACTGTTTGCTACATCAAAAAGGACAAGGCAAATATCAGGAAAACGGCGACAATATCATTTAGTAAAACAGCGAAGAGGGTTGAACACCCCACAATAAGATAATAGTGCAGATGGAATCTGCTTTGGCCCTGTGGATTGCTGATTGCAGAAGGAAGAACATTAGCATAGACACAAATATCATACAAACAAGGGCGAAGAAGCTGTACGATACATTCGCTGCAAACGAACCTGACGATGACAGTGGCGACCGTGGAGAGAAGGAGAGAGAAGATATCGACGACCCACAACCAGGACCCTCCAGCAATTCTCTACCGAGGAAACAATTGTTCGTGGCAAGCAAGGGATGGTTCGCCAAATTTCAAAAACACTATGGCCTAAAGAGCATTTTGGTTTATGGCGAAGCTGTCTCTACAGATACAGCTGCAGCTGAAGATTACGTGAACAACGATTTTAAGAAAATTATCGCTGAAGGGGAATATGCTCCTAAACAAGTGCTTAACATGGATGAGACGGGGTTATTTTGGAAGAGAATGCCTGTGACAGAGTGTTTCGCTCAATGTCAACAGAGGCTGTTAGATGCCTTATTAATTAAAATAATTCCCTTTAATATAACTGTTATTTTCTAACTAAAAAAATTAATTCCCACTTCTTGACTTTCGCAGATTATGATTATTTGCAATTTGTATTTTTGCTTCTAGCTAATTTTAAATAGCTTAGTTACTCTTCTTGTACGTGTAGAAGTATAGCCCCAATATAAAGGCTGCCCCTATTTTTCTGCCTGCTCCGGGCCAAGAAAATTAAGAAAAGAATAACCAGTAACCTAACTTTTCATTATTATTCTCGTTTTATTTTATTTGCTCCCACTTGTTGCACCTAAAAATACTGTCTCTCCCTTGCATCTCTGCTATAATTGCCTGCCAGGGACCACCACTAAAATAGTCCTTAAAATGAAATCAGAGCCAATTACTGCTCTAGGAATGTCTCCTACAGATGACGTCACGAAGCACAACAAGGAGACGCTCTTTTGGCGCCGAGACTGCCCAGAGGCAACATCTCGCCTGGGTGGTCTAAGTTTATTTTCAATATTTTACGTGGCATCTTCACAGGAATTCATCTAGCACAACAAGGAATTCATCTAGCACAACAAGGTGAGGGATAGTGTATGGTAAAGCTCGTGGGTCAAGCAAATTGGTTTATTTTCGAGAATTAGTTACATTCGTTACTGGATAAATCTTACGGATTTCTATTCTCAGATTCCATTCCCAGTCACACGAAATTTTGTAGATTACCACACTGGAATCTCACATGCCAAAGTTAATTCCTTAACCTGTAAATTACAGCTGATATATATTGCTGAGAAGTTTCTTTTCACTGAATGTGATAAACGAAAATCTCATCCTCTGAAGACTAGTTATGAGCCCGTAAAAATCTATCTCTCTTCCTAATAAATTCTAATTTCATTTCACCCCTTTCTATCATCATAAATAAAGTGTTTTTTTTACTTCAAAAACTCGTCAATAAAGCTATTTGCCAAAAAGCCAAATTGCAAATATTCAAAAGGTAATTTTTCCCAGTTGGGTATGCAAATATTTCTTGTTAACCACAATTTAATGAATGCATACCGTATTTATCTTGCTAATTCTTCATATGTTGGGGATAAAGTGTTTTGAGTTATAAGTTGCAAATACCTCAAAAGGTGGTTTTGCACCCTTTTTTTTATTGCAAAGTTCTTGATAACTAAAAGTGAATGAATACTGTATTTATCTCGTAGATTCTTCCTTTATCCTAAATAGAGTGCTTTACCATATTAATTGCACATCAGTAATAAGCATTGCAACTTTTGTGGTTGCCCACAATTTAAGGAATACATACAGTACTGTATTTGTCTTGCTTATTCTTCATTTATTGTGAATATATTATTTTCTTTAAAAACCAGTAAAGAATTAATGTTTTGTATGCTATTATGGTAGCATAAATATTTCTGGTTAGCTGTGAATAACCTATATATATTCATCCAGTAGAATGACATTGGAAACTCATTATATGTGTGCTCATGCTTTCAGTTTCCCATTATAAACAGTGTGTCATTTCTGTTTCTGAAATTGCAGTGCCCTGTATTCTACTCTGCCTGTGTGACAGAGGTAATCATCGAGTTGAGGCCAAAGTCTTGGCATACGTCCGTGGTGCCGGGAAACGAACTCATACTCACCTCCTCCGGGATTCGAGGCAGCATTTCATAAAATTTAATTTGAGAAATTTAATTCAATTCTTTTAATGTCATTGCATTTCCAAAATTAAAAGAAAGTTGAATTCTGAGTTTCATTTAACCGACTAATGGTAATAAAAATGGGGTGTTCAAGTACAAATATCTGTCCTGTCTGTTTGTGAGCTCTTAACCGAGCTCGGTACTTTGAGTCCCCTTAGTAAAACAGAATCATTAAAACCCCAAACCCCCACATTAATTGGCGCCCGAACAGGGACCCGAACAGACAGACTGATTTTATAAATTTATTTTTATTTTGCTTTTTAAGATTGCACATGAAACCCGATTACCATTGGCTCGATTATTGAAATGAATGAATCTTAAGCTGCACATGAAAATTTTCGCGCTAGAAACGTTGCGGATAAGAAATTTTTCTTTGTTTTCAATATTAATTATGGTAACTAATATTTTCTTGTTTCCCATGTGGTAAACAATATTTCAGGAAATCTACATGAGATTATGTGGTAACAGACTTTAGAAATTTTGCATGACGAGAAGACGTGTTATTTAAAATTTCATTTATTTGCGTGATAAGATTGAGTTTTAAAGCATTCGTGTTTTATATATCCGTTAAAGGGTGATACTTGTTAGGAATTGTTTATATTTCCTTAGGATTTAGGAATTGGGAGAAAGCATATTAAGTATTTTTGCTTATAATTGTGTTTTATATTCAAGCATTGACTGCTTATAGATTGGAAGAAAAACTTTGGTGTCATTTATCGAGCCTAGGCTAAGCCTTTCATGTGTCCCGAGTTGTCACTTGAAAATAAATTTTCTCATTACTAGTAGAAATGTGTAATCTGGCTGCCTAGTAAGCTGTTAGCTTATCGTTGGTGTATTTTGCATAGGATCTGTGCCCTTTTTGGTAACACTTCAGAATTTTACATACGACATTTTATTTGCGGGTACTGCCATATACGCGCTCATACGCAGGCACGACCGCGATACTGTACTTGTTCGTATCACTTACGACATTTTATTTGTGGGTACTGCCATATATGCGCTCATACGCAGGCACGACCACTATACTGTACTTGATTGTACTCTCAGGCACTGGGTGCTAGTCGGTAAAATTCGTTGTTACTCATTCCTTTCATTTGCACCATAACTGCAGGTACTGCCACGTATTGCTGTTAAGCAGGCACGACTGCCATTCTGTATTACCAGTGTTTCATACACTGTTTTGCAACATTTTGTTGCTGTTGCACTTGATTGTGTTGCTCATTCCTTTCATTTGCGCAATAACCGCAGGTACTGCCACATATTGCTGTTAAGCAGGCACGACTGCCATTCTGTATTACCAGTGTTTCATACACTGTTTTGCAACATTTTGTTGCTGTTGCACTTGATTGTGTTGCTCATTCCTTTCATTTGCGCAATAACCGCAGGTACTGCCACATATTGCTGTTAAGCAGGCACGACTGCCATTCTGTATTACCAGTGTTTCATGCACTGTTTTGCAACATTTTGCTGCTGTTGCATTGATTGAATTTTGAGTCACTTTTATGGTGAGATTTTGAGATCACTTTTACGTTCAAGTTTGAACTGTGGTGTTGTGTGGTTCTTTCATTTTTTCTACTACTGCATTGTAGAGATTTGTTTTTTTTGTGGTTGTTTTGGCACTTCGTTATTGACTGTTCAGGAAACAAACATGGAAACCATCAAAACATTTGATGAGGAGCGTTACCTAGACATACTGATTGCTAGGGGTGAGATATGGGTTTTCCCCAAGACAGGAGCTCTTCGAATGGGCTTATGAGAAGATGGTTGAACGCCGAGATATGCTGGAGAAGAGAGCACGTGATGAGGCACAAGCACAACGTGAGGAGGCACAAGCACAACGTAAGGAGGCACTAGCACAACGTAAGGAGGCACTAGCACAACGTAAGGAGGCACAAGCACAACATAAACATGAGCTTGTGCTTGCTCGGCTTCGAGCGGAAATCCCAGACAGTAGTCCTTTATCCGGAAATAGAGATTACAGGAACGGGAAGCACAAGAGCCCCTCGCAGAACTTCAATCGTCCAGCTCCTCCTCCTCACACTCCTAAGCCTTATTACGGCCATGCACCCACACTCAAGAAGGATGACCCGGTAAGACCTAAGCCTCAGCAGTTAAGAGGCAAAGGCCATTACTCTGCTCCACCTTCCCAGGGTTTTCAGCCAAACTCTAAGAGTCACCACGCTCCCTCACACAGCGGCGGCCCACATAGCCGTCTGGCCACTCACTCAGCCCATGTTGTGGAAACAGGGCCAGAAAGGGCCAATGAAGATAACGCCAAGGAACCACCACACAAACTTGCCAATGTGGAATTCATCGAACATGATGATCTGGAAATGATCCCAAAATGCCTAGAAACCATAAATGGTGTGGAGGCTGAGATAGCCCTTGACACAGGGGCCAATGGCATACTTGTTGACGAGAGAATTGTCAGGGATGAAGATTATACCAGCAAAGTCGTTCGTCTGCGGGTTGCTGAAGGAACACCCCAAATACGACGTTGCTGTGTCATTAACCTGGATTGCAAATACTACAAGGGAAAAGCCCCAGCTGTGGCAATGATTGGGCTTATGTACCCTGTCTTGATGGGTCGTGCACTGAACCTAGTTCCTACTTTCCAGGCCGACCTATACCATAAGGACATTTCTCGTTATAACTTCCCTCGGGGGAAGTCACATGAAGCTATTTCAGCAGCAACTCCTGGCCTCGATGCCAAGAATTTGGACGATTCCCCGACTGACTCCGTTGAGTCTGCCGCAGTCAGTACACGTAATGTGGAACGCGGAGAGTTTCCCCCTCCTTTACCAGATGATGCACCTCTAGAGCCATTGAAGTCCCGTCCAGACTTTGCCAAATTGCAGCAAGACTGCCCCAGCCTCAAACGCTGGATGCAGCAGGCCACCGAGGGAAGGACCTTCACGGTGAGAGGAGGAGGCCAGATTACTTATGCCCTTGAAGATGGAGTACTTCGTAGGCATGTGACTAAAGGTGGCCACACCTTTAAACAGTTGGTGGTGCCCGCTTCGTTGCGCCGCCAGGCTATGTATGTGGCACACCATTTACCTCTGAGTGGACACAGAGGCAAAGCAAAAACTCGGCATGTCCTTCAGAAGGCTTTTGCATGGCCAAACATGTACACCGAGGTAGACAGATATGTAGGTTCCTGCCCTGTCTGTCAATCCACCTCAACGGCTGGCAACAAGGTACCCAGATGCAGTGCCACTGTCTTCTATCACAACTGAAGCAGTCGCTCAAGCCCTATTTCAAATGTGCTCCAGGGTTGGCTTTCCTGAGCAGGTCACTTCTGACAATGGAAGTCAGTTTACAAGTAGGCACTTTGAGGCTTTCTGTAACCTTTTAGAAATCAAGCACATTCGTACGAGTGTCTATCATGCCCAATCAAATGGAGCATGCGAACGCTATAACGGGACATTGAAGCGATGTTTGCGCAAGCTAGTGATAGATATGCCTAGGCAGTGGGACAAGTACGTCCCTGCTGCACTTTTCTCCTTCAGAGACACGCCCCACGACACTACTGGATACTCGCCTTTTGAGATGATTTTTGGTCATAAGGTCAGAGGCCCAGTAGAATTCTTGGCAGAATGTTGGGATTCACCTACCATCGAAGATGACGATAGGGACGTTCATGAGTATATTTTGAAGTTTTCGTCTCACCTCAAAAAGGCATGGAAAACTGCACAATTAGCCATTAAGGGTCACCAGCAGACTGCCAAGCTCCTCTTTGACAAGCGTGCGCGGCGTCGTGCCCTGACACCCGGAGATCGAGCTCTGTTACTTCTTCCAACAGATACCCGCAAGCTAATGCTACGCTGGAAAGGACCGTACACTGTGGTACACCGGGTGACCCCTGACAATTATGTGCTAAATGTTGATGGCATTAACCGGAAATACCACATTAACCAGCTGAAGCTTTATTGTGAGGACCCGGAGGCCCACAGGGATCCTGCGCTGGCGCTCCCAGCAACCCCTATAGATGCCTCAAGCATCAACAGAACCTCCGAGGCTGCAGCAACACAGGTGCTCCATTATAGCCACCCCTTACTTCCTATATTGGAATACTCCACCCTTGCAGTGGAGACAGACTTACGGGAGTGGAGTTTTTCTGAAGAAGCCCCTCTGGCTGCAGCCACCGCTCTTGCAATTGAAGACATAAGCTTAGCTTTTGATGATGGTAAGGATCCTGCCATTCCCACACACCGAAAAGAAAGTGTGAGTAATTGCATTATTAACTCCAGACTGCAACCGAGTCAACGGGAACAGCTGAACAAGCTATTTGAGGACTATGAGAACGTCTTCAACGACCTCCCAGGCATTACCACTACCCTTGAGCATCATGTCAGACTGACTGACCCAGAGCCATTTCGGCATTCCTATGGTCTTCCCCACCAGCTGTCCTTACGGCTGAAGGAAGATCTTGACACTTGGGTCCGCCTCGGAATAGTTGAAAAGAGCATTTCGCCTTGGTGTTCGCCGTTACTGGCAGTGCGTAAGCGAGATGGCAGTCACAGGTTCTGCCTTGACTGTCGTAAGCTTAACTCCCGTACCATCTTTGATGGAGAGCCCATTGCTGACGCCGAGCATATTTTCTCGTTGCTTTCTCAAGCCCGTTACCTGTCCAAGTTGGATCTGGCCAGTGGATTTTGGCAAGTCCCGTTGAGCGAGACTACCAAGCCTCTTACAGCTTTTTCCACAAGATATGGTCTATACCAGTTCAGGGTCATGCCTTTTGGTATGGTAAATGCCCCTGGCTGCTTCAGCAGACTCATGAGGATAGTACTACAAGATCTCGACAATGTTTCATGCTTTATAGACGACATCCTGGTGCATTCTCAGGATTGGTCATCGCACCTCGAGACTCTCCGCAGAGTTCTCACTCGTCTGAACCAGCATGGACTTCATTTAAAGCCTTCCAAATGTGAGATTGGTTTCACACAATTGCAGTATCTCGGCCACGTGGTTGGAGAAGGAGTTATGTCCCCTATACATGACAGGGTACAAGCTATCAAGGATATGGAGAAACCTGCTACTGTCACTCAACTGAGATCATTCCTGGGTAGTGTCGGCTACTACCAACGGTTCATTCCACACTTTAATACTATCGCTGCCCCTTTGCAGCAACTGACCTCCTCGAAGCAAAGTAAATCCTCCCCTGTCAAATGGACAGATGAAGCGGAGGGAGCATTTTTCAAGCTCCGAGAAGCATTGGCAGGTGAGCCAGTATTACAACTGGTAAACCCTGATTTTCCATTTATCTTGCAGACCGACGCCTCAGACGAAGGCCTGGGTGCCGTGCTCTTGCAAGCCCGATCAGACAACTCAGCAGAAGTAGCTCCAGTGCGATATGCAAGCCGCAGGCTTCGCCCTGCAGAGCGAAATTACTCCACTGTGGAGAAGGAAGCTCTAGCTGCATATTGGGCCATAAAGAAATTTGAAGTCCATCTGTATGGCCAACATTTTACACTGAGAACCGATCACCGACCTCTCCTATATTTACAGACTGCAGACAAGCTAAATCCTCGTCTGAAAAGGTGGGCACTTTACCTGAATCTTTTTAAATTCACTGCCCAACATGTTCATGGCAAGGACAATGACCTTGCTGATCTACTAAGTCGACGGTCGTTACCCTCAAATGAGGAAGCTGGTGCTGTTAGCCTAAATTTGGCTAGTCAGTAAAGATTACTTCTCTAATGTGTTGTTTATTTTTATGTTTATCTTTTATGTCTTTAATACTGTACTGTACTTGTTTACTTTAGCGTACAAACGTTATTCCTAATGGAAAACGAAAAAGATGAAGAATAATTTTTTGATCGTAGTTTTATGTTTCCCTTTGTGGGACTTTGAAAGCCAGAACTTGGCAGAAACATTTTAGTTTAGTGTTGAATAGCTGAAACTGTTTTAAATCCAGTCGCCAATGTTAATGACGACGTGGTTCAAATGTTTAATTTGCGTATACTGTATATTATTTTGTATATTATATTATTGCCTTCTTGCATGTGAAGCATTCATAAACTTAAATATTGATATTCACTGATATCTAATTGTGATTTAATTTTCTTGAAATTTGAATTTGATCACATTTCTTTTATGTTTTGCATGTCATTTAATGTTTTGTTTACAAGACTTGTTTACTTTTACTAATAGTATGATATGTTCCAGTGGTGGATCCCATTCTTATTATTCATTTGTTCTTTTCCATGAGAAGGATATCTCATCCCTCATAATAACACTGAAGTCACCGTAACTTCCTCTGTTCCTTTTTCGCCTTCTGTAGTAGAATTTTGCTAAATCAATATTCTCTAGAAAGGGCCTTTGTGACAGAGTGTTTCGCTCAATGTCAACAGAGGCTGTTAGATGCCTTATTAATTAAATTAGTAACATAACTGTTATTTTCTAACTAAAAAAATTAATTCCCACTTCTTGACTTTCGCAGATTATAATTATCTGCAATTTGTATTTTTGCTTCTAGCTAATTTTAAATAGCTTAGTTACTCTTCTTGTACGTGTAGAAGTATAGCCCCAATATAAAGGCTGCCCCTATTTTTCTGCCTGCTCCGGGCCAAGAAAATTAAGAAAAGAATAACCAGTAACCTAACTTTTCATTATTATTCTCGTTTTATTTTATTTGCTCCCACTTGTTGCACCTAAAAATACTGTCTCTCCCTTGCATCTCTGCTATAATTGCCTGCCAGGGACCACCACTAAAATAGTCCTTAAAATGAAATCAGAGCCAATTACTGCTCTAGGAATGTCTCCTACAGATGACGTCACGAAGCACAACAAGGAGACGCTCTTTTGGCGCCGAGACTGCCCAGAGGCAACATCTCGCCTGGGTGGTCTAAGTTTATTTTCAATATTTTACGTGGCATCTTCACAGGAATTCATCTAGCACAACAAGGAATTCATCTAGCACAACAAGGTGAGGGATAGTGTATGGTAAAGCTCGTGGGTCAAGCAAATTGGTTTATTTTCGAGAATTAGTTACATTCGTTACTGGATAAATCTTACGGATTTCTATTCTCAGATTCCATTCCCAGTCACACGAAATTTTGTAGATTACCACACTGGAATCTCACATGCCAAAGTTAATTCCTTAACCTGTAAATTACAGCTGATATATATTGCTGAGAAGTTTCTTTTCACTGAATGTGATAAACGAAAATCTCATCCTCTGAAGACTAGTTATGAGCCCGTAAAAATCTATCTCTCTTCCTAATAAATTCTAATTTCATTTCACCCCTTTCTATCATCGTAAATAAAGTGTTTTTTTTACTTCAAAAACTCGTCAATAAAGCTATTTGCCAAAAAGCCAAATTGCAAATATTCAAAAGGTAATTTTTCCCAGTTGGGTATGCAAATATTTCTTGTTAACCACAATTTAATGAATGCATACCGTATTTATCTTGCTAATTCTTCATATGTTGGGGATAAAGTGTTTTGAGTTATAAGTTGCAAATACCTCAAAAGGTGGTTTTGCACCCTTTTTTTTATTGCAAAGTTCTTGATAACTAAAAGTGAATGAATACTGTATTTATCTCGTAGATTCTTCCTTTATCCTAAATAGAGTGTTTTACCATATTAATTGCACATCAGTAATAAGCATTGCAACTTTTGTGGTTGCCCACAATTTAAGGAATACATACAGTACTGTATTTGTCTTGCTTATTCTTCATTTATTGTGAATATATTATTTTCTTTAAAAACCAGTAAAGAATTAATGTTTTGTATGCTATTATGGTAGCATAAATATTTCTGGTTAGCTGTGAATAACCTATATATATTCATCCAGTAGAATGACATTGGAAACTCATTATATGTGTGCTCATACTTTCAGTTTCCCATTATAAACAGTGTGTCATTTCTGTTTCTGAAATTGCAGTGCCCTGTATTCTACTCTGCCTGTGTGACAGAGGTAATCATCGAGTTGAGGCCAAAGTCTTGGCATACGTCCGTGGTGCCGGGAAACGAACTCATACTCACCTCCTCCGGGATTCGAGGCAGCATTTCATAAAATTTAATTTGAGAAATTTAATTCAATTCTTTTAATGTCAATGCATTTCCAAAATTAAAAGAAAGTTGAATTCTGAGTTTCATTTAACCGACTAATGGTAATAAAAATGGGGTGTTCAAGTACAAATATCTGTCCTGTCTGTTTGTGAGCTCTTAACCGAGCTCGGTACTTTGAGTCCCCTTAGTAAAACAGAATCATTAAAACCCCAAACCCCCACAATGCCGTCTCGCACTTTTCTCTTCAAGGTAAAAGCCATAGCCCCGGGATTTAAGGTGAATAAAGACCGCGTTACCCTCATTATGTGCGGGAATGCTGCGAGCTTCATGTTAAAGCCCGGGCTTATCTACAAGTCAAAGAACGCTTGGGCTTTGAAGAATAAGAATCTGCTGCCAGTGTACTGGATGCATAACCCTAAAGCCTGGATCACGAAAAGCCTCACATCGAACTGGTTTCACCAATGCTTTATCCCTCAGGTCAAATTTTATTTTGCAGAAAAGGGCCTTGAATTTAAAGTTCTTCTTTTCATGGAAAATGCTGGTAGCCACGCAACTAATCTCATATATGACGGTGTTCAAGTAGAGTTCCTGCCACCGAATACAACATCATTGATTCAGCATATGGATCAAGGCGTTATTTGTGCGTTCAAGGCCCTCTACACACAAAATGCCCTGGTGAACCTGGCTGAATCCATGGATTCGGACAAAGAATTCTCAATGAAGCCTTACTGGCGTAACTACACGATTGCTACATGCCTTCAAAATACTCAGAATGCAATCAATGACATGAAGCCGGCCACAATCAATGCCAGCTGGAAGAAATTGTGGCCCGAAGTCATCTAGGATTACAAGGGATTCGCTCCAGACGAAGTCCATAATTCGGCAGTTGCGAAAGCTGTGAAGTTGGCTACATTGCTAGGAGGGAAAGGCTTTAAAGATATGACTCACGAAGACATGAATGAACTGATTGACTGATACTCGTAGCCTTTGACTGATAAAGACTTGTAGGAAATGACAAAATCAGCGAGTGAAAAAGAGGAAGAAGAACAACCAGAGGAAACGCACGAAGAAATCGAAGAACCTGGCCTTACACTCGAATGTCTGGCAGCCATGCATGAACATGTGAAAGCAGTTCAACAACTCTCGCAAGAACATGACGATAATATGGTTCGTTCGGTGACCTTCTGCAATCTTCTCGACGATACCATGATTCCTTACAAACCATCTTCCAACAAAGAAGAAACAGCGACAGCAACTCCCCATTACCATGTTCTTCTCTCGCAAAAAGCAGCCGTAAAGCTGTCATTGGCATAATTTCCTCTGGAGTATATACACGTCATCATCACCTCATTCACGGTAAGTTTACCTATCAAGTTCATATAAATTTACACTTGCATGCTGTTATTTATAAAGTAAAGGGTGGTTTTTTAACAGTGCAGGGAGGGTTTACACAGTAAAGGTAAAAATAAATGTAAAATAGCTTTGTATATGAGTATGTCACGTCATCATCACCTCATTCACAGTAAGTTTACCTATCACCTTCATATAAATTTACACTTGCACGCTGTTATTAATAAAGTAATGGGTGGTTTTTTAACAGTGCAGGGAGGGTTTATACAGTAAAGGTAAAATAAATGTAAAATACCTATGTATATAGGGTGATCCTACTTCGCGGAAGTTCACCTATTGCGGTCGGTCCCGGAACCGAACCCCCGCGATAAACGAGGGATCACTGCATTATTATTATTATTGGCAACAATAATTTTCCTTTGATGATGATTGTAAACATTATTATTATTGTTATTATTATTACGAATTTGTCATTAAACCATTATTTTTACAATAAATAATGTAGTTTTGGTTGAATGAACATGAGTTAATTAAAGTTTTTCTCTATCTCTCTCTCTCTTTCTCTCTGTCAACGTCTTTCCCCATTTATTGTCGTCATCTTTCAGTTCCTCTTTCTCATATTTATTATAGGTATTTTTCATTCGGCACAAGAAAAATCATGTAATGATCACGTGGACAATTATAATTGGGAAGAACTCTCTGTTTACACAAAGTAATCAACATTATCCTGACGCAGTAAAAGATTGATTGGCAGAAAGCCTACCAAAGCATATTTCACTCTCGACTTGGGAGCTATACATACACTATGCATAAGAATACTTATACATAATACAAATTAATACGTATTAATATGAGTAAATTTAATATAATTGAATAAGTATACATACAATGTCTGTAAATCTAGATACATGCACTTAAACTACAATAAACAAAACTATCATGCAATACAACACTTTCATAATGTACGTAGAAATAAACGGTCTTGAAATATATTCAAGACAAGAGAAAATTTTTTTTTTTATGATTGTGACGCAAGGACGGGCCAAAAAAAAATAATAAAATAAAACAGCCCTCATCGGGCCTGGGCACGAAGAATACATATAGTAAAGAGAAACAGAGATGGAGAGTGTAATAACTTGTCAGCTGTGAAGGGATAATTAAAGATGTGTAGTGAATATCCAAGAATATTCAGTGTAGCTGTAGGCATAGAAAAAGAACCGACTTATGTAAAACATTCAATTCAATTCAAAAAATGTATTGACATAATAGGCTATCTATTCTATGTACCTTGGCTGTTTCCCCCTATAATTGGGGGGTACCCGACATCAAGAAAGGAAAACAAATAGGGGGATTACTTTGCTCTGTGGGCAATGATGAGGGAGCTAGCGACCGTTCAAAAGGCACTGCTGGAGTGCCACAGCTCATCCTCCCAGCTCTTCCACAACCTGTGTCGCTTCACAACTGCCAACTCCTCCTACTGCCCCTACCACAGGGCTACCTCTGTAAGATGCAGCCCCGTGGTAACAGCAGATGCCCATCACAGCTGCGTCACCATCGCTCGCCACTCATTCCTATTCCTAGCACGCTCGCTTGCTTCCCTCACATCCATCCTCCCATCATTCAGGGCTCTCCTTACTCCATCCATCCATCCAAACCTAGGCGTCCCTCTAGTATTTCTCCCATCAACTCTCGCATTCATCACCTTTTTCAGCAGTCTTTCATCATCCATCCTTTCCACATGGCCAAACCATCTCAGAACATTCATATCTGCTCTGGCTGCAATTTCTCTCCTCACACCCGTTCTTGCTCTCACCACTTCATTCCTAACCCTATCCAATCGAGATACACCAATCATACTCCTCAGGCATTTCATCTCAAACACATTTAGTTTCCGTCTCTCACTTACTTTCATACCCCATAACTCTGATCCATACATCACAGTTGGCACAACCACTTTCTCATACAAAACTTTCTTAACATTCATTTCCAACCCTCTATTCTTCATCGCTCCTTTCAATGCACCCAACACTTTACATCCTTCATTCACTCTGTGACACACATCTGCTTCCACTCCACCATTTGCAGCTATAACCGAGCCTAAATACTTAAACTGATTAACCTCCTTAAGTGTCTCTCCATTCAACGTAACATTCAATCCAGCGCCATCCTCATTTCTTCTACACCTCATAACCTTACTCTTTCCCACATTCACTCGCAACTTCCTTCTCTCACACACCATTCCAAATTCTGACACTAACTGACACAGCTTTTCCTCTGAATCTGCCACCACCACAGTATCATCTGCAAACAGCAACTGATTCAGCTCCCACTCGTTATCATCCCCATCTACCATTCTCAAACCTCGACCACGCACTCGCTCATTCACTTCTCTTACAACTCCATCAATATACAAATTGAACAGCCATGGTGACATCACACATCCCTGTCTCAGTCCCACATTTACTGGAAACCACTCACTCACTTCATTCCCTACCCCAACACAAGCTCTACTGCCCTCATACAAACTCTTCACTGCATGCAACAATATACCATTAATGCCATATAATCTCAAAACATTCCACATAGCCTCTCTATCAACTCTATCATATGCTTTCTCCAGATCCAAAAATGCAAAATACACATCCTTACCCTTTGCTACATATTTCTCACATAACTGCCTAACTATAAAAATCTGATCTATACAACTTCTACCTCTCCTAAAACCACTCTGCACTTCCACGATCACATATTCTGTCTTATCCCTAATCCTATTAACCAGTATCCTACCATACACTTTTCCTACCACACTCAACAAACTTATACCCCTAAAATTACTGCATTCATACATATCTCCCTTACCTTTGTATAGGGGCACTATACAGGCAATCACCCATTCCACTGGCACCAATGACAACATAAAGCATATATTAAACACTCTCACTAACCATTCCAATGCAGTCACACCCCCTTCTTTCAACATCTCCGCTCTCACACCATCAATTCCAGGTGCTTTACCTGCTTTCGCTTCATACAATGCCCTTTTCACCTCCTCTCTTGTAATCTCTCTCTCATTTTCATCTCCCATTACTGGCCCTTGAACCCCTCCCAATGCCACTATAGCTGCCTCTCTATCTTCCTCAACATTCAGCAAGCACTCAAAATATTCTGCCCATCTTTTCCTTGCATCGTTCCCTCTTAACATCTGTCCATTCACATCTTTCACTGTCTCTTCCATCCTCGATCCACCCTTTCTACTCTCTTCACTTCTTTCCAAAACTTCTTTTTTATTCTCCTCATATGACCTACTAAAATCCTGTCCCCACCTAACATTTGCCAACCTCTTCTCTTCCTCTACTTTCCGCTTGGTTTCCACATTTTTCTCCCTATATCTCTCATACTTCTCCCTACTTTTACACTGCAGCCATTCCTCAAAAGCCCTCTTGTTCTCTTCCACCTTCATTTTCACCCTTTCATTTTACCACTCGCTGCCCCTCCTCATGCCACCTCCAACAAACCTCTTTCCACATACATCACTTGCTTGTCCCACAAAACATTCTTTCATCAACCCCATTCCTCCCCTAACTCCCCAACTTCTCTTTCTTTCACCCTGTCATATGCCACTCTCAACCTGTCCTGATATTCCTGTCTCTTCTCTGGCTTTTTCAACTCTTCCACTTTCACTATTTCCCTTCTACATCCCCCCACACTATTTCCCCACTCTTTTGCTACTACCACTTTTGCTTCAACCAAAAAATGATCAGACATCCCAGCAGCCACACCCCTGAATGCATGTACAACTTTCACTCTACCAACCATGCTCTTTGCTACCAACACATAATCCATCAATGCTCTTTCTTTCACTCTTCCATTTGCCACTCTCATCCATGTATACTTATTTATTAACTTCTTTAATAAACTATTACCTATCACCAACTCTTGCTCCACACACATATCTATCAGTCTCTCGCCACTCTCATTCCACCTGGTACCCCATACTTTCCTACAACACCTTCTATCTCTCCATCACCCACTCTGGCATTCAAGTCACCCAACACAACTACATAGTTCCTTCTACTCACACCATCCACACATCTAGTTAACTCATTCCAGAATTTATCCCGCTCTTCCTCACTTCTCTCACATCCTGACCCATACGCACTAACAAAAGCTCAACATTCCCTTCCTATCCTAGCCCTCACCCACATCACCCTAGATGACACTTCTTTCCATTCCACTACCTGATTTACCATCCATTCACTCAGCAATAATGCCACACCTTCTCTCGCTCTCCCCCTTTCAACCCCAGACACCCTACCCGTCACATCACCAAATGCCACTTCTCCTTTTCCTTTCATCTTCGTCTCACACAATGCCAATACATCCATCCTCCTCCTACCAAACATATATCCAATCTCATATCTTTTGCTCTCTATCGTACTACACCACGCCCATTTAGACACCCCAAAACTAGAGTTTGGGGAGAAGTTATTCTCCCCTCTGCTCCCCTTCTTCTTTGACGTCTCGCAGGAGGTTGATACAAGGGGGAGATTCCTAGTCCCCCCCTCCCTGTCCACTTTTAGTAGCCTTTTACGACACGCAGGGAATACGGTGAGGCTATTCTCTGATGTTGTGCCCGCCCCACAGGGCACTACAGAATAGGCAATTACATCAAATGGAGATTGTTAGCAAGCTGGGGGTAGACGATCGGCATCACACGGTGTATGTGTGTGTGTTTTTGTATGTGTGCGTGTGTGTCCCACTTAACCAATTTCCGTTCTGTTCTACAACACTCTCTCTCTCTCAACATCTTTCCCCATTTATTGTCATCTTTCATTACCTCTTTCTCATTTGATTTCTTCTTCTTCCCGTTTCTTTCTTCTCTGCTTTGATGGCAAATGGATGCATCCTTTTAAAATTCCATCAGAAAATGAAGAAAGAGAGTGAATTTTAAACGGAGGGAAGTTTATTAGATTGCTCTCTCTCGCTTTGTTTGGGGTTTATCTAATTTTCAAGATTATAGTATTATTAATATTCCTTGGTTCTAAACATTATTCTATCTGCACGAAATCTTAACGTGAATAGTGTCAGCTGAGAGATAAATAAAATGTATACACATCGTTCAAAGAAAACGTATATCGTACTGTACATGGGTAAATTAAATGAGATATATATTCTCTACACGCTATTTCCCTGACGATATTATATCGAAATTTTGCTTGCTGTTTGTTCTTAATGCTTTTTTTCAATCTTTATAATATCAAGTTCATATAAATTTACGCTTGCACCTTGTTATTAATAAAGTATAGGGTGGTTTGTTAACAGTGTAGGGAGAGTTTATACAGTAAAGGTAAAAATAAATGTAAAATATCTATGTATATATGGTGCTCCTACTTAGCGGATATTCACCTATCGCTGCCGGTCCCGAAACCAAACCTACGCAATAAACGAGGGAGCACTGTGTATATATATATATATATATATATATATATATATATATATATATATATATATATATATATATATATATATATATATATATATATATATAATATATATATATATATATATATATATACAGTGTTGCCTCACTTATCGCGGTAGTTCGGTTCCGGGAGGATATCCGCGAAGTAGGATCCGCCTATATGTACATAGATAATTTAATATATTTTTACGTTTACACTGTATAATCTTTCCCTGCACTGTTAGAAAACACCCTTTACATTATAAATAACAGCAAACAACGTAAATTTTTATGAAAGTGATAGATAAAATTACGGTGAATGAAGTGATAATGACGTGACATACATACTCATTTAAAATTATTTTTTTGTTTACGTACTGTATAAACCCTCCCTGCACTGTTAAAAAAACACCCTTTACATTATAAATAACAGCAAGCAAACGTAAAATTTTTATGAAAGTGATAGACAAAATTACGGTGAATGAGGTGATAATGACGTGACATACATACTCATTTATAATTATTTTTTCGTTTACGTACTGAATAAACCCTCACTGCACTGTTAAAAAAACACCCTTTACATTATAAATAACAGCAAGCAACGTAAATTTTTATGAAAGTGATAGATAAAATTACGGTGAATGGGGTGATAATGACATGACATACATACTCATTTACAATTATTTTTTCGTTTACGTACTGTATAAACCCTCCCTGCACTGTTAAAAAAACACCCTTTACATTATAAATAACAGCAAGCAACGTAAATTTTTATGAAAGTGATAGATAAAATTACGGTGAATGAGGTGATAATGACGTGACATACATACTCATTTACAATTATTTTTTCGTTTACGTACTGTATAAACCCTCCCTGCACTGTTAAAAAAACACCCTTTACATTATAAATAACAGCAAGCAACGTAAATTCTTATGAAAGTGATAGATAAAATTACGGTGAATGAGGTGATAATGACGTGACATACATACTCATTTACAATTATTTTTTCATTTACGTACTGTATAAACCCTTCCTGCACTGTTAAAAAAACACCCTTTACATTATAAATAACAGCAAGCAACGTAAATTTTTATGAAAGTGATAGATAAAATTACAGTGAATGAGGTGATAATGACGTGACATACATACTCATTTACAATTATTTTTTCATTTACGTACTGAATAAACCCTCCCTGCACTGTTAAAAAAACACCCTTTACATTATAAATAACAGCAAACAACGTAAATTTTTATGAAAGTGATAGATAAAATTACGATGAATGAGGTGATGATGACGTGACACATACTCATTTACAATTATTTTTTCGTTTACGAACTGTATAACCCCTCCCTGCACAGTTAAAAAAACACCCTTTACATTATAAATAACAGCACGCAACGTAAATTTCAATAAAAAAAATGAAAATACGGAATTGTTTTTTTTTTTTTCAATATTTTAATATTTTTGCGTATACCCATAAAATAAAATAATAATTTATCCAAAATAAAAAACGCGATAGAGTGAGAACGCGAACCAAGAAGCGCGAATAACCGAGGTAACACTGTATATATAATAAATATATATATATATATATATATATATATATATATATATATATATATATATATATATATATATATATATATATATATATATATATATATATATATATATACAGTAATCCCTCATTATTTCGTGGTTCACCTAATAATAATAATAATAATAATATCTAAGGAGAATTACTGGAATAGACATCATGAAAGTAATGCAGAGGTATATTAAAGCCCAACAGAGAACTGGATATTCATTACACATCTTTTATAATCTCTTCACATCTGACAGGTCATTACACTCTCCATCTCTGTTTCTCTTTACAGCCTGATAAAGGCTGTTTTATTTTATTATTTTTTGGCCCGTCCTGGTGTCATAATAATCTTATATATATATATATATATATATATATATATATATATATATATATATATATATATATATATATATATATATATATATATATATATATATATATATATATATATATATATATATATATATATATTTAAGATGTCCCTACTTTGCGGAAATTCACCTATCGCGGCCGGTCCCAGAACCTAACCCCCGCGATAAACAAGGGGTTGCTGTATATATATATATATATATATATATATATATATATATATATATATATATATATATATATATATATATATATATATATATATATATATATATATACAGGTATACCTCACCTAACGTCGTTAATTGGTTCCAGGAGAGACGACTTAAGTTGAAAAACGACTAAAATCGAATTAGCTTGTCTCTAGGCTAGCCTAGATATACAGATTTACTGTAGTACTAGTATAGTTGGGTGAAATATGCCTTTTGCAAAGGCTCCCAAGTCTTGGTTTTGCTTTGCTAAATTGTTTGTTTGGTTATTATTATTTGATTTCTTTTTCTACAAATCTTTTTATAATTTTTTTTTCTTTGACGTGTTTTTCACTACAATATCTAAATAACAAAATATTAGCAATTATTTCAATTTTCTTTTCTATATATGGTTGTGCTAAAAAACTATATTCTGTTCTTATTTGTGCATATGCTTCACAAAATAGTAGAAAATGTTCTAGGCTCTCTTCACATTATTCACACGTTGGGCAGGTAGTATCTTTATTTTTAAATTTATGTAAAGTAAACATATTAATGAACTCTATTATGCCGTTGGCAACAGGCTTAGCATGGGGGCTTGTGTTGCCAGATAAAGCGGATGTTTTTATTTTTAAATGTATGGTACATTATAAGATATATATTAATTACAAGATGGTAGTATTGTAATTTAAATAAAAATGTACTTCATCCTTAAGATACTTGAAATAACTTACCAGCTTACATGTTTGTTTATTATATTTATCATTTCTCTCATATATGTATTCTGGCAACACTGATGGTGGCAGTGAAGACGAGGATGCATACGTTTTGTCATACTTCCGTATCAGCTGATGCATCCTCACATGCTATTTCCCTGACAATATTATATAAAAAATAACTTTGCTGTACGTTCTTAATCCTTTTTTTTCTTATTCGTATTCTTCTTATTATTATTATTATCACTATGACGAGTGACGATGCCTAACGGTAGATATTGGAACTACAGTAATCCCTCACTCTATCGCAATATATATATATATATATATATATATATATATATATATATATATATATATATATATATATATATATATATATATATATATATATATATATATATATATATACAGGTATACCTCACATAACGTTATTGATTGGTTCCAGGAGAGACGACTTAAGTTGAAAAACGACTAAAATCGAATTAGCTTGTCTCTAGGCTAGCGTAGATATACAGATTTACTGTAGTAGTAGTATAGTTGGGTGAGATATGCCTTTTGCAAAGGCTCCCAAGTCTTGGTTTTGCTTTGCTAAATTGTTTGTTTGGTTATTATTATTTGATTTCTTTTTCTACAAATCTTATAATTTTTTTTCTTTGACGTCTTTTTCACTACAATATCTAAATAACAATATATTAGCAATTATTTCAATTTTCTTTTCTATATATGGTTGTGCTAAAAAACTATATTCTGTTCTTATTTGTGCATATGCTTCACAAAATAGTAGAAAATGTTCTAGGCTCTCTTCACATTATTCACACGTTGGGCAGGTAGTATCTTTATTTTTAAATTTATGTAAAGTAAACATATTAATGAACTCTATTATGCCGTTGGCAACAGGCTTAGCATGGGGGCTTGTGTTGCCAGATAAAGCGGATGTTTTTATTTTTAAATGTATGGTACATTATAAGATATATATTAATTACAAGATGGTAGTACTGTAATTTAAATAAAAATGTACTTCATCCTTAAGATACTTGAAATAACTTACCAGCTTACATGTATGTTTATTATATTTATCATTTCTCTCATATATGTATTCTGGCAACACTGATGGTGGCAGTGAAGACGAGGATGCATAGGTTTTGTCACACTTCCGTATCAGCTGATGCATCCTCACATGCTATTTCCCTGACAATATTATATAAAAAATAACTTTGCTGTACGTTCTTAATCCTTTTTTTTCTTATTCGTATTCTTCTTATTATTATTATTATCACTATGACGAGTGACGATGCCTAACGGTAGATATTGGAAATACAGTAATCCCTCACTCTATCGCAATATATATATATATATATATATATATATATATATATATATATATATATATATATATATATATATATATATATATATATATATATATATATATACAGGAATACCTCACATAAAGTTGTTAATTGGTTCCAGGAGAGACGACTTAAGTTGAAAAACGACTAAAATCGAATTAGCTTGTCTCTAGGCTAGCCTAGATATACAGATTTACTGTAGTACTAGTATAGTTGGGTGAGATATGCCTTTTGCAAAGGCTCTCAAGTCTTGGTTTTGCTTTGCTAAATTGTTTGTTTCGTTATTATTATTTGATTTCTTTTTCTACAAATCTTTTTATAATTTTTTTTTCTTTGACGTCTTTTTCACTACAATATCTAAATAACAATATATTAGCAATTATTTCAATTTTCTTTTCTATATATGGTTGTGCTAAAAAACTATATTCTGTTCTTATTTGTGCATATGCTTCACAAAATAGTAGAAAATGTTCTAGGCTCTCTTCACATTATTCACACGTTGGGCAGGTAGTATCTTTATTTTTAAATTTATGTAAAGTAAACAAATTAATGAACTCTATTATGCCGTTGGCAACAGGCTTAGCATGGGGGCTTGTGTTGCCAGATAATGCGGATGTTTTTATTTTTAAATGTATGGTACATCATAAGATATATATTAATTACAAGATGGTAGTACTGTAATTTAAATAAAAATGTACTTCATTCTTAAGATACTTGAAATAACTTACCAGCTTACATGTATGTTTATTATATTTATCATTTCTCTCATATATGTATTCTGGCAACACTGATGGTGGCAGTGAAGACGAGGATGCATATGTTTTGTCACACTTCCGTATCAGCTGATGCACCCTCACATGCTATTTCCCTGACAATATTATATAAAAAATAACTTTGCTGTACGTTCTTAATCCTTTTTTTCTTATTCGTATTCTTATTATTATTATTATTATCACTATGACGAGTGACGATGCCTAACGGTAGATATTGGAACTACAGTAATCCCTCACTCTATCGCGATTCCCCCCCCCCCAAGATGATTATGACACCAGGATGGGCCAAAAAATTATAAAATAAAACAGCCTTTATCAGGCTGTAAAGAGAAACAGACATGGAGAGTGTAATGACCTGTCAGATGTGAAGGGATTATAAAAGGTATGTAATGAATATCCAGCTCTCTGCTGGGTTTTAATATACCTCTGCATTACTTTCATGATGTCTATTCCAATAATTCTCCTTAGATCTTATTATTATTGTTATTATTATTATTATTATTGGCAACAATAATTTTCCTTTGATGATGATTGTGGAGATTAATATCATCATCATCATCATTATTATTATTATTATTATTATTAAGGGCTCATCACTGTTTGTACATCTGTTGGTTTATTTACTTTAATAATTGTGTACAGTGCCACCCCCTTGTTGGCTGGGACAAAGAGAGTGTGGGGGGGTTGGGTAGAATAGAATGTTGGAGAGAGAGAGAGAGAGAGAGAGACATCTTTAATTAACTCTTGTTCATTCAACCAAAACTACATTATTTATTGAAAAATAATGGTTTAATTACAAATTCGTAATAATAATAAAAATAATAATAATAATAATAATAAGCTCCACAATCATTATCAAAGGATAATTATTACTAAAATTAATAATAATATTAAAATAATAATAATAATAATAATAGTAATAATATCTAAGGAGAATTTTTGGAATAGACATCGTAAAAGTAATGCAGAGGTATATTAAAACCCAGCAGATAGCTGGATATTCATTACACATCTTTTATAATCCCTTCACATCTGACAGGTCATTACAAGGGTGATAATTAATAAACTTTTAAAGATTCATGATCAAACCAAACCTCGTAATGGGTATTGGATTTAAGCTTGATAAATTTAGGTTCAGAAGGGAAATTAGTGAAAATTGGCTTGGTAATACCGTAGATTCCTAGTAGGATAATAAATGCCAATATATAAATATATATATATATATATATATATATATATATATATATATATATATATATATATATATATATATATATATATATATATATATAGTAATCCTACGCTCTATCGTGTTTCTTGTCTCGCGAATTTACTGTACCGTGATTTTTTTGGCATTTTTTTTTGGGGGGGGGTACCTGTATATGCAAAAATATTAAAATATTAAAAAATAACAATTTTCAGTATTTTAATTTTTTTTATTGAAAAAAAAAATTTCATTATTTAATTGATAAAAAAAAATTTATTTCCCAGCCTGTAAAGGTTTGTATTAATAATGAGCGTATATCATGGCTTCCAGTTTATTGTTGCCAGATGTGTGCCGGTCGGCTCAATCAATCAAATCTTAGACAATTAATTAACTGAGACATCACTTTATCTTTCTTATTATATTGTCTAATTACCTTATAAGAAATTTCATCAAAATCAAGCAATTCCACTAATCTTACATACTCAGCAGGAATCCCAGACTGAATTTCATCTTCTACTGGAAGACGGCTAAGTGCATCGGCAATAACATTTTCCTTTCCAGGTTTATGCACTAGATCAAAGTCATATTGAGAAAGTAACAAAGCCCATCTTTGTATCCTAGAATTGGCATTCTGAGGAATTGGCTTATCTTTACCAAACAATCCTAAAAGTGGTTTATGGTCCGTTCTGGCCATAAATTTTCTACCCAAAAGAAAATATCTAAATCTTTTGACAGCGAAAATCAAAGACAATCCTTCTTTATCCAACTGTGAATATTTCATCTCAGCACTACTCAATTTCTTACTTGCAAAATAAATAGGTCTTTCTACTCCATTGACCTTTTGCAATAACACACATCCTACACCAACAGGTGAAGCATCAACTTCTACAATCAAGGGATATGACCCATCAAAATTTACTAATACTTTAGAGTCTACAAAATCTTGTTTAAGACATTTAAATGCATTCTGTTCAATCTTTGTCCATTCAAACTTGGCACCTTTTTTCAGTAAATCATACAATGGAGCTGATTTAGTTGAAAAATTCTTAATAAATCTACAGTAAAATGTAATCATCCCTAAAAATGAGTGGACCTCTGCTACTGAGGTAGGACAAGGAGCATCCAAAATTGCTTTAACCTTCTTTGGGGATGGTTTTATTCCTTCACTTGATATACAGTAACCTAAATATTCAATACAGTGGTAACGCGCTGGCTTCGCATTCACGAGGTCGAAAGATCGGTCCCCGTCCAAGACCGAGAGTTTAAGCTGTTTACTGGCAGGAACTGCTGTGGGTGGACATCACAGTGGGGGGTTGGGGCTTGTCCTGGCTGACGAATACCCATTGTAAAATGGAAATAAAGTTTATATTTATCTGTACATTATGAGATTGCAACACATTTAAAACTTTCTTGAGTCTCTCATCATGCTCATCTTTAGTTTCACCACTGACAACTATATCATCCATATATGCAGCAACACCATCAATATTACATAAGATCTGTGAAATAAATCTTTGAAAAATACCAGGAGAAGAGGACAAGCCAAAGGGCAACCTCTTGTATTTATACATTCCTTTGTGTGTATTAATAACTAAAAACTCTTGACTTTGTTCTTCAACAGGTATTTGCAAATATGCATTCTTCAAATCAATCTTAGAAAAAATTTTGCCTTTGCCAACACTGCACAAAAGTTCATCAATCTTAGGCAAGGGGTATTTATCACATTGTATTTGCTTATTCAAATGCTTAAAATCTGCACATATGCGAATTTCTTTCTTATTCTCTTTTAACACAGGTACAATAGGCGCAGCCCATTCACTGAGATACAGATTCTATAATATTTTCACTTATAAGTTTATCAATGGCCTCTTCAACCATCTCTTTATGGTAAAATGGAACAGTACGTGCTTTTACAAACTTTGGAATAGCATCACTCTTTATATGAATTTTAGCTACAATGCTAGAAATAGGTTTGCTTACATTAACATTATAATCTTCAAACACTTGTTCAACACTTACATTATGAACATTGTTAACCTTGGTACTTCCATCTAATCCTGCTAAATAAATACCAACTTGTTTCATTAGATTTTTACCACATAAATTTGTATTCTTTGAACCAACAACATAAAAGACTTGTGATACATTATATCCATTATACACAACAGGAGCAACCACTTTTCCCAAAACCTTTATTTTAAAATCATCATAAGCCTGTAAGGGTTTCTTACATTGTTCAACTTTCAAATTCAACTTCTCAACCCAATCTTTATTCAAAGTTGAAACAGTAGCACCACTATCAACCTCAAAAGGAACTTGGATCTTATTAACAGAAAAATAAAATTGTTCAGCATGAACAGCATAGATTTTATCTCTGACAGTTAACACTTTATCATCCTCATCATCATTATCACTTAATGATACATCTTGATCATTCACAATCTTTACAGTTTTCCTACTATTAAACTTAGGTTTACTCCTAAAATCTTTCTTGCTTGGTCTATTTGAACCTTTAGCTGTACTATAACCACTCTCTCTTTTGGCTTCTTTACAAACCTTCTGTAAATGACCCTTTTTATGACAATTATAACATGATAAATGCTTAAATCTACAATAAAAGCTGTCATGAGAGGAACCACAATGTTGACAAGATAAACCTACATATTTTCTTCTTACAACCTGAACCTGTGACTGAACCTCATCTTTCTCACTTACAAATGCTTTTTCCATGTTCAAAATTCTCTCCAAAATAGCCTGAGAGGTCATTGCTTGGAGATCTATGTTGAGAGCCACTATATTTGAAAAATAAACTTCAGCATCTACAGCCATAAATAACTGATCTCTTACTCTACCATCAAATTGGTTGCCAAAATTACAATGCTTTGCTAGAGCCTTTAAATCAGCATACAATTCTTTTACACTCTCATCCTTCCTTTTTTTTCTTTGCTGGAAGGCTAGCAAACTTCTGTGATAAGAAGGCGTAACAATAAAATGACCTTTCAATAACTGAACCAAGTCTGCATAAGACTTTGTGTGGGGCAAATCAGGAGCACAAAGATTGCCTAAAACACTAAAAACATCAGTACCCAATGACACAAGCAGGAGATTTTTTTTCTCGTCAGCCTCAGTGACATTTAAATGACTAAAATGTGCCTCTAATAGGCTTAGCCATAATTCCAAGGAAATTTTCGATGGATTAAAACAATCAATTCTAATCTGATTCAACGACGACGACATTGCGGACCTATTCTGTAATATTACCAGTATCCACAAACACTTAGGCTAATGTAGCACCCAAACAACCGACAATTCGATATGCTAGGGTAGCAAAAACGTATGCTAGGCTTGAAGAAACATGCGCCCAAAACTGCAGCAACATCATACAGGGCACCTAGGCTTAAATCCAACACTAGCCTAGTCGAGGTGAATCACGCAGCATCAATCCAGGATCCAATTAGGCATAACCATGGTAGCCTAATCCTGGCGTCGGCAAACAAAACATTTGGCACCTACCAGAAATCTTGCAAGGCGAATCTATTTAAGCCAGTAATATAACCAAACTCGAGAGGTTTCCCATATCCATGAAGGGTTTACTCGTCGCCAAATGTAAAGGTTTGTATTAATAATGAGCGTATATCATGGCTTCCAGTTTATTGTTGCCAGATGTGTGCCGGTCGGCTCAATCAATCAAATCTTAGACAATTAATTAACTGAGACATCACTTTACAGCCTACGAATAATAACAGTAAAAAATAGCAAAAAACATAAATTTAGATATATAACTCACAGTATTGCATCATGTGAAATACTGTCCGATAGCGTACAATGTATTGGGGTCGCACCTACGCGAGCTAGCATATATTTTAACTTTTCCAGTAGTTTCATGATTTTATCAGCCTAAGACTGATAAAACAGTAAAAAATAGTAAATGCCATAAATACTAACAGCATTGCACCATGTAAAATACGATACCGGTATCAGCGTTTCGGAAAACGAAAAGGGTCGAACCTACGTGAGATAGTACATATTTAAATTTTCATTATTTTATTGATAAAACAAGTATTTCCTAGCCTAAGAGTAATAAATCAGTAAAAAATAGTAAAAAACAAATTTAGATATATAACTCACAGTACTGCATCATGTAAATACTGTCCGATAGCATAAAATGTATTGGGGTCGCATCTACGTGAGCTAGCATATATATTAAAATTTCCAGGAGTTTCATGATTTTATTGATAAAAAAACGTATTTCTTAGCCTAAGAATAATAAAAGAGTAAAGAATAGTAAAAAACAAAACTACTAACAGTATTGCACCTTGTAAAATACGATACCGGTATCAGCGTTTTGGACAAAGGCTTGCACCATCTTCCATTGTCTTGCCTCACTCGTTCAGTCTAACTCATGTGTGCGCCGTTCACGTTGTGCTTGTGATTTATATTCTTCACTTTTTCAACCTCTGCAATGCCTCCCAAGCATCCTTCATCTTCTATGGCTTCTGGTAGTGAGCCTAAGCGGCAAAGGAAGATGTTAACCATGACAGATAAGGTGAAACTCTTAGATATGTCGGCTGCTATTTTGGCCTCAATGAATAACAGCCGTAAAGATGCTATTGGCTGCGGAATAATATCCTCTGGCGTCTACAAACTCATTACCACCTCATTCACGGTAAGTTTACCTATCACGTACATATAACTTTACGTTGCATGCTGTTATTTATAAAGGGTGGTTTTTTAACAGTGAAGGAAGGGTTTATACAGTAAACGTAAAAATAATTGTAAAATACCTATGTACATGAGTATGTCATATAAAATTACGCTTGCATGCTGTTATTTATGAAGTAAAGGGTGGTTTGTTAACAGTACAGGGAGGGTTTATACAGTGTAAACGTAAAAATAAATTAAAATATCTATGTACATATCCTACTCCGGGAAATTCCTGTCTCGCGCTGGGTCCCGGAACCGAACCTTCGCGATAATCGAAGGAACACTGCATATATATATATATATATATATATATATATATATATATATATATATATATATATATATATATATATATATATATATATATATATATATATATATATATATATAGTGTTCCCCCGATTATTCGCGTTATTATTTTATTTTATGGGTATATGCAAAACATTAAAATATTAAAAAAAAAAATTCTCAGTATTTAAATTTTTATTGAAAAAAAAAAAATTTCATTATCTAATTGATAAAAATAATTTATTTCCCAGCCTACGAATAATAAAACAGCAAAATATAGTAAAAAGCATAAATTTAGATAGATAGATACGTTTATTGACCACCACTTTCGAAAAGTACAGTATAATCTTTACAAAAGGAATATTTGGTCCAAATTACAATGAATAAATACAATAGATTTTGTACAATCATTAAATACGTAAATGACTTTTAAATTAATATACATTGTACTAATAACTGAATGATATACGTACGTACAGTATAACTCACATTATTGCACCATGCGAAATAGTGTTCGATAGCGTACAATGTATTGGGGTCGCAGCTACGTGAGCTGGCATATATATTTATATTTCCAGTAGTTTCATGATTTTATTGATAAAAAAACGTATTTATTAGCCTAAGAATAATAAAACAGTAAAAAATAGTAAGAAACATAAATACTAACAGTATTGCAACATGTAAAATATGATACTGCTATCAGCATTTCAGACAAAGACTCGTTCAGTCTAACTCAAGTGTGCGCCGTTCACGTTGTGCTTATTAAACGTTTTGCTTGTGTTCGATAGCGTACAATGTATTGGGGTCGCAGCTACGTGAGCTAGCAAATATATTTATATTTCCAGTAGTTTCATAATTTTATTGATAAAAAAAACGTATTTCTTAGCCTAAGAATAATAAGAGTAAAAAATAGTAAAAAACATAAATACTAACAGTATTGCAACATGTAAAATACGATACCGCTATCAGCGTTTCGGACAAAGGCTTCCACCATCTTCCATTGTCTCGCCTCACTCGTGTGCGCCATTCACGTTGTGCTTATTATTATTAATATGTTTTGCTTGTGATTTTTTTACTCGCATATTTTAACCTTTGCAATGCCTCCCAAGCATCCTTCATCTTCTAAGGCTTCTTGTAGTGAGCCTAAGCGGCAAATGAAAATGTTAATCATTGTAGATAAAGTGAAACTCTTAGATATGTTGAAAGAAGGAAAAAAGTTTGTGGATGTCGGCTGCTATTTTACGTAAACGTAAAATTTATTGTAAAATACTGTACCTATGTATGTCAAGTCATCATCACCTCATTCACGGTAAGTTTTCCTATCACTTTCATAAAAAATTACGTTGCTTGCTGTTATTTATAATGTAAAGGGTGTTTTTTTAACAGTACAGGGAGGGTTTATACAGTGTAAGCGTAAAAATATATTAAAATATCTATGTACATATAGGCTGATCCTACTCCACGGATTTCCTGGTTCGCGCCGGGTCCCGGAACCGAACTACCGCGGTATGGGGGGAACACTGTATATATATATATATATATATATATATATATATATATATATATATATATATATATATATATATATATATATATATATATATATATATATAATATATATAATATATATATATATATATATATATATATATATATATATATATATATATATATATATATATATATATATAATGATGATTATGATCTTTTCTTATCGTAATCCTCTTTGTACTCATGGAAGAAGTGTAAAAAAAAATTATATATATATATATATATATATATATATATATATATATATATATATATATATATATATATATATATATATATATATATATATATATTTATAAGGTGTTCCTACTTTGCGAAAATTCACCTATCGCGACCAGTCCCAGAACCGAACCCTCGCGATAAACGAGGGATTACTGTACTGTACATATTTTAAATAAGATATTTATATGCCTTTATTCTTATTCGATAAATGCAAATGCCTGCTGCATTTTTATTCTTATTCATATTCTTATTATTATTATTATGACGAGTGACGACGCCTAACGGTAGATATTGAAACTACTGTACGTATTCTTATATGATATTTATATGCTTTTTTTCTTATTTATTGTACAATAACATGATTTTATGTGCTTTTGTTTTTATTTATAGCATTGGGATACATATCCTCGAACAAAGAAAGTCCTTTTCGATAAATGCAAATGCCTGCTGCATTCTTCTTCTTATTCTTATTATTATTAATACTATTATTATTATGACGAGTGACGACACCTAACGGTAGATATTGGGACTACTGTACGAATTTTAATGGATTTTATATGCTTTTATTATTATTTATTGTACAATAACATGATTTTATGTGCTTTTGATTTTATTTATAGCATTGGAATCAATATCCTTGAACAAAGAAAGTCCTTTTCAATAAATGCAAATGCCTGCTGCAGTCTTATTCTTATTCGTATTCTTATTCTTATCATTATTATTACTATTATTTTGACGAGTGACGACGCCTAACGGTAGATATTAGAACTACTGTACGTATTTTAATAAGATTGTATATGCTTTTATTCTTATTTATTGTACAATAACATGACTTTATGTGCTTTTGTTTTTATTTATTTTACAGTAACATGATTTCATGTGCTTTTAATGGTTTTCTAGTGATATTATGATTCATATATTTTTAGCGGACAATTTTTTGTTTTTTGTTTTTTTTAACCAACATATAATCGAGAACGACTTAACTCGAAAAGATTTAAGCCGAGGTATACCTGTATATATATATATATATATATATATATATATATATATATATATATATATATATATAATATATATATATATATATATATATATATATATATATATATATATACCGGAAGTCTTTATATAAAGACATTTCGATTTTACAACAAAGGCCAGAAAATAATTATTAAATGATTAATAAATTAATTTTTGGACCTACCTGGATGGTGCGACAGATTAAAACTACGCGCCAAAAGAGTTTGTAAGAGTGGCTGAGGAATATACAGCTAGCAGCACTGTTCTATTCATATTTATCGTGTAAATGGCTTTATTTGGTTATTTTTTTATATATATGGTTATACTGAAGGATTATGCTGAATTTAAAAAAAAATAGCTGTAAATATGAATATATTTGAAATACAAACAAATACACAGTTAGCAGCACTGCTGTATTCACATTTATCAACTTAATGGCTTTATTTATTTATTTGTTTATAAATTTGATTATACTGATATTTAAAAAGAAAAATACCAAACACAGCTGTAAATACAATTTTATTTGAAATACACACAAATACAAATGTAGCTGTTATAAATGTGGCACCGTTACAAAGGCTCCATATATTATAACAGGAGCAAACACAACTGTTCTGTATTCATATTTATCAAGCTAATGGCTTTATTTATTTATATTCTTATATACAATACTTATTTATATTGAAAAATTACATTGACTTTAAAAAGAAAAAAATACCTAGCACATCACTATAAATATGATTTTATTTACACTAGAATGCAAAGCTATATTTGTATTTATCAAGGTAATGGCTTTATTTATTTTTTTTATATACAGTTGATTTTATTGAAAAATTACATTGAATATAAAAAAAAAATACCAAACATTTTGCTGTAAACACGATTGCCAGGAGGATCAACAATGGGATAAGCTTCAGACCCCAGGTCAGGTGGATGGTCATTTGGCATAATCATCTTAACAAGGTCTTTAAAGCAATCTTAAAAGACCTCATTAAGAAGATTATATCAAATGACCATCCACCTGACCTGAAGTCTGAAACTAATCCCATCGTGGATCCTTCTGGCAATTGTTTAAGACATCATAAAGATCATGCCAAATGACCATCTACCTGACCTGAGGGCTGAAGCTAAATTCAAGGATTATATTTGAATCTAAAAAGAAAAATATCAAACGCATAGCTGTAAATACAAATTTATTCGAAATACACAGGAATACAAACGTAGCTGTTATAATATGTGGAGCTGTTACAAAGGCTCCATATATTATAACAGTTGCAAACACAGCTGTTCTGTATTTGTATTTATCAAGTTATTGGCTTTATCTATTTATTTATTTATATACAGTATGTGTTTATATTGAAAAATTATATTGTACTGGACAGTACTTGTATATAATAGTGTACATATTATTCAGTAAGGTTAATTTTAAATTCTAGTATTAAGATTAAGTATTTTTCTATGTGCTTTGCATTTTTTCAAGCTGTATGTGTTGTTTTATTATACTGTACAGTACATGTATAGTAATCCCTCGCTATATCGCTATTCACCTACTGCAAATTCAGTGCATCGCGGATTTTTTTGGCGAGCATACGTATTTTATATTGCAGATTTTCTGGGTATATGCTATTTTTGAGCACGAGGATGAAAAAGTTTTGCCGCCTCCGTATCAGCTGATGCACCTTCGCAAGCTATTTCCCTGACTATATTATATCGCAAGTTTGATTGCTATTTGTTCTTAATGCTTTTTTTTTAATTCTCTTCATAATATTTGATCGCATTAAGGGTAGAAATGGAGGATGCGGAGAACGAACCTCTAACAAAAACATCTTGCCGCTTCCGTATCAGCTGATGCTCATCATATTCAGGCACAATATCTTACTCATAAAATATTTATTTACGCACCCTATTTAGGGTTTATCTAATTTTCAAGATTATAGTATTAATACGCCATGGTTTTAAACATTATGCTATCTTCTTTACATATCGACCATGATGCAGGAAATCTTAACATATACAAAGTCAGCTGAGACAAAAAGAAAACTATACAATTCGTTACAAAGAAAACGTATATCTTACTGTACATAGGAAACTTAAATGAAATATGTATATTCTCTACACGCTATTTCCCTGACGATATTATATCGAACGTTTGTTTGCTGTTTGTTCTTAATGCTTTTTTTCAATTCTCTTCATAATATTCGATCACATTAAGCGGTAGAAGAGGATGATGATGCGGGAGAACGAACCTCTATCTGCAAACGTTTAGGCACTTCCGTATCAGCTAGTACACCCTCACACGCTATTTCCCAGACGATATTATATCGAAAGTTTGTTCTTCATGCTTTTTTCAATTCTCTTCATAATTTTCGATCGCATTAAGCGGCAGAAGAGGAGGAGGATGCGGGAGAACGAACCTCTATCAGCAAACGTTTTAGCGCTTCCATATCTGCTAATACACCCTCGCACGCTATTTCCCTGACGATATTATAACGCAAGTTTTTTGCTGTTTGTTCTTAATGCTTTTTTCAATTTCCTTCATAATATTCTATATCATTAAGAGGTAGAAGAGGAAGAGGATGCGGGAGAATGAACCTCTAACCAAAACGTTTTGCCGCTTCCGTATCAGCTGATGCTTATCACTATTCAGGCACAATATCTTACTCATAAAATATTTATTTACTCACCCTATTTGGGGTTTATCTAATTTTCAAAATTATAGTATAATTAATATTCCTCGGCTCTAAACATTATTCTATTTTCTTTACATACCGACCATGCTGCACGAAAACTTAATGTAAACAAAGGCAGCTGAGACAAAAAGAAAACATATACAATTTGTTACAAAGAAAACGTATATCGTACTGTACATGGGAAACTTAAATGAAATAAATATACACCTAGTTCTAAGAATAACGCCTAGATAGGTTCTAAGACGTGTCGGGTAAATGGAAAATCGCGAGAAAAAACTAGTTATTTTCCATAGGAAACAATGATAAAGGGCATAGATACGTTCGAAACCTTACATAGACACACCATGCCAAATATATAAGATAACTAAAAAACATATTTTATTACTACATAGCAAAGCAGAAAGCCCTGTATCTATTTTTAAGAGAATACAAATGATATTCATATTCACTTTACAGCTAGAAATTAACATACATTACTATACTTTACTCTATTATGCAGTGGGCAACAGTTATACAGTACACTGGGACATGCATGGTGGCAGTGAGCAAGTAACTTATGTGGTAGAAGAGGAGGAGGATGAAGGAGAACGAACCTCTATCTGCAAATGTGTACAAAGATAAAATAAGAATTATAAATAACCAAAGCAAGACTAAAAAACGAAAAAAAAAATCATGCAATGCCTAAATCTACCATATGACAGATTAAAAAAACTTAATCTACATTCTCTAGAGAGGCACAGAGTTAGGGGGGATATGATTGAGGTGTATAAATAGTTTAAAGGGATTAACAAGGGTGATATTAATAGTTTTAAACTCACGATCAAACCAGAACTCGCAATGGGTAATGGATTTAATCTTGATAAATTTAGGTTCAGAAGGGAAACTGGTGAAAATTGGCTTGGTAATACCATAGAGTATTCCTAGTAGGATAATAAATGCCAATACCTTAGACACCTTCAAATGTAGATTAGATAGACATATGACAGAGGTAGGGTGGGTGTATATATAATGTATAATGATGATGATCTTTTCTTATCGTAATCCTCTTTGTACTGGTGGAAGAAGCCTCTGCGGGCGCTTATTTACTATATATATATATTATATATATATATATATATATATATATATATATATATATATATATATATATATATATATATATATATATATATATATATATATATATATATATATATTATATATATATATATATATATATATATATATATATATATATATATATATATATATATATATATATATTTTTATTTTTTATTTTTTTAAATATAGTAAATAAGCACCCGTGGAGGCTTCTTCCACCAGTACAAAGAGGATTACGATAAGAAATGATCATCATCATTATACATTATATATACACCCACCCTATTGGGTAGAATAGAATGTGAGAGAGAGAGAGAGAGAGGAGAGAGAGAGAGAGAGAGAGAGAGAGAGAGAGAGGAGAGAGAGAGAGAGATGAGAGAGAGAGAGAGAGAGAGAGAGAGAGAGAGAGAGAGAGAGAGAGAGAGAGAGAGAGAGAGAGAGAGAGGAGAGAGAGACGAGAGGAGAGAGAGGAGCAGAGAGAGAGAGAGGAGAGAGAGAGAGAGAGAGGAGAGGAGAGAGGAGAGAGAGAGAGAGGAGAGAGAGAGAGAGAGAGAGAGAGGAGAGAGAGAAGAGAGAGAGAGAGAGAGAGAGATGAGAGAGAGAGAGAGAGGAGTCTTTAATTAACTGTTATTCATTCAACCAAAACTCTCATTATTTATTGTAAAAATAATGGTTTAATTACAAATTCGTAATAATAATGATATTAATAATAATAATAATAATAATAATAATCTCCACAATCATCATCAAAGGAACAATTATTGTTAAAAATAATAATAATAATAATAATAATAATAATAATAATAATAATAATAATTATAAGATCTAAGGAGAATTTTTGGAATAGATATCATGAGAGTAATGCAGAGGTATATTAAAACCCAGCAGAGAGCTGGATATTCATTACACATCTTTTATAATCCCTTCACATCTGACAGGTCATTACACTCTCCATCTGTTTCTCTTTACAGCCTGATAAAGGCTGTTTTATTCTATCATTTTTTGGTCCATCCTGGTGTCACACACACACACAAAAATATTGCAGGGGGGCGTTATTCGCGAAATCCGAGTTTTTTACTATTATTTTTGGGGGGCGTTATTGCAATTTCGCGGATAAAAAAATCGCGTATAAAAGGAACAAGATGTATTCCTTAAACGCTATTTCCCTGACGATATTATATCGAAAGTTTGTTTGCCGTTTGTTCTTAATGCTTTTTCAATCTTCATAATATTACGTTCATATAAATTTACGCTTGCGCGCTGTTATTAATAAAGTAAAGGGTGAGTTGTTACCATTGCAGGGAGGGTTTATACAGTAAAGGTAAAAATAAATGTAAAATACCTGTAATAAATGTGGTGCTCCTACTTCGCGAATTTTCGCCTTTAGCGGATGGTCCCGGAACCGAACCCCAGCGATGTACGAGGGAGCACTGTATACTGTACTGTACAGTACCTTTATATAACAGTACATATTATTAAGTAATGTGAATTTTCATATTAATATTAAGATTAGTTTAAGTAGTTTTCTATGTGCTCTGTATTTTTGCAGACTGTATGTATTGTTTTATTAAACTGTACAGCACATGTGTACTGTACTGTACAGTACCTGTATATAAGTGTGCATATTATTCAGTAATGTTAATTTTAAAGTTTATTATTAGGATTAGTTTAAGTATTATTCCATGTGCTTTGTATATTTTTCAGACTGTTGGAAATGAATGTTAAGAAAGTTTTGTATGAGAAAGTGGTAGTGCCAACTGTGATGTATGGATCAGAGTTATGGGGTATGAAAATAAGTGAGAGATGGAATCTAAATGTGTTTGAGATGAAATGCCTGAGGAGTATGACTGGTGTATCTCGGTTGGATAGGGTTAGGAATGAAGTGGTGAGAGCAAGAACGGGTGTGAGGAGAGAATTTGCAGCCAGAGTAGATATGAATGTTCTGAGACGGTTTGGCCATGTGGAAAGGATGGATTATGAAAGACTGCTGAAAAAGGTGATGAATGCGAGATTGATGGGAGAAATGCTAGAGGGAGACCTAGGTTTGGATGGATGGATGGAGTAAGGAGAGCCCTGAATGATAGGAGGGAGGCAGGAGGTGAGGGAAGCAAGTGCGCTGCTAGGAATAGGAATGAGCGGCGAGCAAATGTGAAGCAGCTCTGATGGGCATCTGCTGTTACCACGGGGATGCATCTTACAGAAGTAGCCCTGTGGTAGGGGCAGTAGGGGAGTTGGGAGTAATGAAGTGACACAGTGAAAGCGCCAGGAGGATGGGCTGTGGCACTCCAGCAGTGCCATCTGAACGGTCGCTAGCTCCCTCGTCATTGCCCATAGAGCAAGTAATCCCCTTATAGCTTTCTCTTTTTTATGTCGGCTACCCCCCAATTAAAGGGGGAAACAGCTAAGGTAGATAGATGTGTTGTTTTATTATACTGTACAGTACATGTATACATTACTGTACAGTACCTATATATAACAGTGTACATATTATTCAGTAATGTTAATTTTAATGTTTAGTATTTTTCTGTGCATTTTACAATAACAGATATTTTGAAGTATAGAAGTGTTGTATTATATAATTGTACAGTATATGTATACTGCACAGTTCTGGTATATTGCGTTAATTTTAAAGTTTAGGAATAATATTAAGATTAGTTTTAGTAATTTTCTGAGAAGCATTAGGAACACAGAATTTTTTTTATATGTTTTAGATTTATTTTTTACATAGGTTGGGGGACCCATGTTCGAATGTAAGTGACTTCCGACTTACGTTGATTTTCTACTTAAGTCAGCTGTCAGGAATGGAATCCTTACGATATCTGAAGACTCCCTGTATATATTTATAGTTTGATACCCACCACCACATCAAAATATTTAAAAACTTAACAAAAGCCACCATTCCCTTTGCTCTTATATTTTTATTATCCTAAACATATTTATAACTCAAAATTCAGTTTGAAATCCTCCTAGTCCGACTGAGGATTCTCAGAACAATCATACCCTTCACTTACTTCCTTTAGTATATTAATCAACAGTCAACATGCATCATCATTACTTGATAGGTTAATCCACATATGTTATTGCTCAAAAGTGTCAAAGGGACTGGCATAGGTAGGGTCGTCTATTAGCATTAGCTTATAGGTTAAGAGTTTAAAGGCAACTAAAAAGCAAACACCCATAGTGTAACAATTAAAATATATATATCCAGCATATATAAGCGTGCAGAGTCCAGTTGGGTGGCTAAACTACAACACTCAAGAGCAAACGAGTCTTGCTCTTTCAGCTAACAAGAAAAATATAAAATTCTAGATTAAGAAAAAAGTTTAGTAGAAAGTATGAAATTGCAAACACTGCCCCTAACATAAAGTGATAAGTACATGTGGCATATCTACATATATGTAAAAACCAGATTGGTGAGGTGACCTGAACTTCTGAATGACAACTATTAAGAAAACTTGCAAAGGATAATTTTGTATTAAAAAAGTTAGAATGACTTACTTCATACTCTCAATATGTTTTTGTAATATAGCATTTTGTTCTTCATAATCGGTATTAGATTTTCGTAGCTGACGTAACTCGGCTTCTCTAACTGTAAAAATAAAATTTAAAGACAGATTATTACTAAAAGGTAAAACCTACGTAGTTTCTTGTACAAATAATTTCAGCTACAGATAGCAGGAATTCAACGTTCAAATCTTACCTTTGTTGTGGTTCAAGAATTCTTCCGTAAAAATTGGAATTTCAAAGGAGGATTGCGATGGTACTACTTCCTGGAAATAAAAAATAATACATCTTCCTACTCTGGCTCATCTTCATTGGCCAGAAAAATCTGGAATGACAATTAACAATGGCATTCCAGTCTTAGATTAACATACCACTAGAAAAAATGAGCTCAGCAGGGAAACATCTGGATCAAAATACAGCTAAAGTTGAAGTAAATATTCATCTGTTTTTGAAAAGGATAGTGTCACTGGAAGAGATTGAACACATTACCTACTACTAGACAGTCTGGAAATGATTACTATACTGCTACTTATATCAAAATGCAATAACTTTAGTCAGGCTAAAGTTTTCTGAGGAGAAGCTTTACTCTTGAACCATTCAGTATTTAAAAAGAAACATTTAACATTTGTCATAAATTAAAAAGGCGTTAATGAAGCACTTGGGGCACTCAACAGAAAAACGAATTTGAAGAATATGCTTTAGGAAAACACACATCATAAGGTCACATTTTTTGGAAGGATAAGTTAATAATGGTGATTGCTATTAAAAAATGATGCAAAGCTATTTTATTCCCGACCTTTTCTAATTACAACTGCTATGGGATTGTGGTTCAGCAAGCTGGCTCACCTCGTTACTTCATTTTCTTAGAGACAGTTTCTAAATACTTCCTTAACAGATGGACTGGAAGTCGTGACCCAATCTCTTGGCCTTCCAAGATCACAGAATTTGAGTCCACTAGAATTCTTTTTATGGGAACATGTAAAGACTAATGCATATTTCACAACACCTCAATCTGTAGATGACTAGTGAGACAGGATAACTAATGTGATTTAAGCTATAACAGAATTGTATTCATAATGACAGTGGTCATGATGAAAATTTTGAAGCTCACCAATCTATCCAAACTTCTGAAATATTCTTTCAATTCTCTACTTCAAAGCTTATTATTATCATATACAAGTATACCTCAAAAGTCATAAAAATGTATTACTGCACAAGGACTTCATATGTGTGCATGTGTGTACCTGTGCGTGCGTGCATGTGTTTGTTGGGAGCGGTATTACATAACAGACTCCCTATTCTACTAAGGGCTAGGATGGTGCCTTCTTGCAAAGGCCTTTGCTTTTGGTCTATGTAACCGTTACCCTGACTGAATGCTCTTTCTAACTGTTTGTGGCAGGCTGCGAAGCCTTGACCTGACGAATCAAAGTTCCAAGCCTTACAATTCTGCCTTGGTGCCCCCCTCATACACACACACACACATTCACACCAGCTTAGAATATTGTTCACACATTTAAGTTGCTTCTTCTTATATTTATCTCCTTGACAGGCTTGTGTCTAAGGGCCTTCCCTTACTTCTAATCTGAATTCTCTTCCTCCTTTGTTGTATGGTATCATCCCTTTCTTTCTTCTATCAGTACTACTGATCAGATAAGTTGGCAAGTTGCATCCCTCCCCACTGCCGAGGCCTTGTAACACTCGTCAAGTGACCTCATGTTACAGGTACTGTGTGGAGATTTGTAGCTATTGGATTGGTAGGTGCAATGACTGCTTTTTCCCATCCACCTCCAGATTTTGGAACTCTCTTCCTCCTTCTGTCTCCTAATTGTTATAAACTGTCTTCCTTCAAAAAGCAGATCTATCATCTAGGGGCTTAATACTACCATATTTTTAGGTCTCCATTATTTTGACTATATTTTCAGCCTGTCCTTTTCCGATTGAGTATTATTTGCTTATTTATATTTTGTCCTTAGACTTCTAATTTTTCCTCATCTAAATGTTATCTTTGTGCCCAGGCCTGATGAGGGCAGTTTTCTTGCCTATGCACACATACATACAAAAACACAAATATATTCAGTATTCACAATGATATTAACAATACAGTACTATTATCCATGAAACACTTTTGTGATCATCAGGGGACTCGAACTTGCATTGCAAGCTACAAAATTATGAAACCATACCGAGTTGGCCACTACATACAACAAAAGTCAGAATTTCATGACACATCCAGATCAGGCATGCACCTTTTTGTTACGTCATTGATGTCAACCTATTACAGTTAACACATGAAATTCAAAGTTGCTCCATTTTTAATCAGTTCTTACAGGTTTATAATATATTAATTAAAGAAGGAGCTTTAAAAAAAGGTTATTAACTATATTAAACAACAAAAGAGCATTGTTAATCCCTTCAATTATGATAAATATTAGAAACACACGAGTACATTGCTTTGCAAAAAATAAGTACAAAGGTAAACTTTTTATTACTAAAAAAGGAGACTGAGTCAATGACTTACCTCAACTTCATCATCCTTTCTCTCAATAGTCACTTCCTTGCGAGATTTTTTGAGAGGTGGTGAGTCTTCTAGACTTTGTTTCTGCATAAAATTCTTATAGGCATCTGTTTTCTGGTACTCTTCCAACTCTTTATTATATCTGTAGATTTAAATACCTTCATATATATATATATATATATATATAATATATATATATATATATATATATATATATATATATATATATATATATATATATATATATATATATATATATATATATATATATATATATATATATATATATATATATTATATATATATATATATATATATATATATATATATATATATATATATATATATATATATAGTAAGGAAGCCCATCAGTAAAACAAAACTTATAAAACAATGCTATATTTGGGATCCTAACTGGATCCCTTCTCAAGCACAACTCAGAAAAAATAACAAAGATGGAGGAGACGTAATCAAAAGGACTCATGACACCTGAGGGATTAAAATTTTTTATAATAACAGGACAGGTCTAATTCAAACGAATTATCCTCAACAAAGAAGCCGCCAAGATCATTAAACCATTAACAAAGGAAAATGTTAATCCTTAAAATGATAAAGGATCTGAAAGAAGATAACCCCCCAAAAATTTTTATGATTAAAAGAATATTAATAAATATGCACATATAGATATATACATATAATATCTGTACACATCCCCATATACAAGAGCATACATAATGAAATACCTATATATATCCTAATACAACCAAAATACACAACAACTACAATCTGGTTGGGGGTTTATCTTGAGGGATAACTTCGTTGAGGCAGCGCTTCACGAGGGCTCTATCAATTATGTCAGGGGTCCATTGCCCCCTAGATAGATTGAAATTATCCTTCATTTCAATGAGGGAAGATTCCACAATTTTCCATTTGAATTGACAGGTACTTTTAAATAGCATAGTGGCACCATTCCAATCAATCCGTTGATTATGTTCATTGATGTGGGTAAAAAGAGCCGAATTTTCTTGATAATATCTTACTGCTCTCTTGTGTTCTAAGACTCTCTGGGATAAAGAGAGGCCTGTTTGTCCTATGTACACTCTATTGCAATCATTACAGCTTATTTGGTATACTCCTGCAGTAACTTCTTTTTTTTGGCTAACGTTAACTAATGCTTTTCTTAAAAGTGGTGGGATAGTTAAAAGTGAATGGGGACTGTTTACCTAATGTATCATTTATGACGCCTAGCTTTTGGTGAAAAGGAAGAAGAATTTTGTTGAAATTATTCTCTTTAGGGGTCCTGTGAGGATTGCAAAAAACCTGTTTAGCTTTCTGCAGAGCTTTGTCTAAGAAAAAGGGAGGATAACAAAGTTGGTCAAGCTGAGAATAAACCGTTTGAATTTCATGTTCTAAATAATTAGAGCTGCAAACCTGGAGGGCTCTAAGGAATAAATTCGAAGCTATACCTAATTTCACTTTTTCTTCATGATAGCTATAAGTCACATAAGACGCTTAAATAGATTAGTTCCTTCCATTAAATTTAAAGTAGAATGGGAAAACGAAAACCAAATGCCTTTCCTTGATGTCCTCAGTGTTAGATTCTTTGGGTTACAACTTTAAAGTCTATAGAAAATCCACCCACTCTGCATCTTATGTGCACTTTTATAGCAATTATGAAGAAAAAGTGAAATTAGGTATAGCTTCGAATTTATTCCTTAGAGTCCTCCGGGTTTGCAGCTCTAATTATTTAGAACATGAAATTCAAACAGTTTATTCTCAGCTTGACCAACTTTGTTATCCTCCCTTTTTCTTAGACAAAGCTCTGCAGAGAGCTAAACAGGTTTTTTACAATCCTCACAGGACCCCTAAAGAGAATAATTTCAACAAAATTCTTCTTCCTTTTCACCAAAAGCTAGGCGTCATAAATGATACAATAGGTAAACAGTCCCCATTCACTTTTAACTATCCCACCACTTTAAGAAAAGAATTAGTTAACATTAGCCAAAACAAAAATGAAGTTAATGCAGGAGTATACCAAATAAGCTGTAATGATTGCAATAGAGTGTACATAGGACAAACAGGCCTCTCTCTATCCCAGAGAGTCTTAGAACACAAGAGAGCAGTAAGATATAATCAAGAAAATTCGGCTCTTTTTACCCACATCAATGAACATACAATCATCGGATTGATTGGAGTGGTGCCACTATGCTATTTAAAACTACCTGTCAATTCAAATGGAAATTGTGGAATCTTCCCTCATTGAAATGAAGGACAATTTCAATCTATCTAGGGGGCAATGGACCCCTGACATAATTGATAAAGCCCTCCTGAAGCGCTACCTCAACGAAGTTATCCCTCAAGATAAACCCCCAACCAGATTGTAGTCGTTATTGTGTATTTTGGTTGTATTAGGATTTATAGATGTATTTCATTATGTATGCTCTTGTATATGGGGATGTGTGTACAGATATTGTTATATGTATATATCTATATATGCATATTTATTAATATTCTTTTAATTATAAAATTTTTTGGGGGGTTATCTTCTTTCAGATCCTATATTTTAAGGATTAACATTTTCCTTTGTTAATGGTTTAATGATCTTGGCGGCTTCTTTGTTGAGGATAAGTTTGGATTAGACCTGTCCCGTTATCATAAAAATTTTTAATCCCTCAGGTCTCATGAGTTCTTTTGTTTACATCTCCTCCATCTTTGTTATTTTTTCTCAGTTGTGCTTGACAAGGGATCCAGTTAGGATCCGAAATATAGAATTGTTTTATAAGTTTTGTTTCACTGATGGGCTTCCTTACTATTTAGTGCTGTATGCTAACAGTTTGTACTTATAATATATATATATATATATATATATATATATATATATATATATATATATATATATATATATATATATATATATATATATATATATATATATATATATATATATATATATATATATATATATATATATATATATATATGCGCACACAGAGTGTTGAAGGACAGTGTCGAAAGGTTAGGTTAGGTTAGGGTAGGTAAGATTAGGTCTTTTCAACACTTTGCTCTTTCAACACTCTGTCCTACTACCATATATATAGTTACCATATATCATACAAGGTTTTAAATAGAGCAGTACTGAACACAGCCGTGGATGTAAGATGAGAAAAATAAAGGAAAATGTGAAAACCCTTTCCTAAAATAATACTTTCATTAAAACTACAGCACTTCTTTTACTACATTACATTTGTTTTTGGTTGAAATTTAAGTAAATTACAACTATTCAAGACTTGATTTCAAGTACAAGAGTTTAGAAATGCAAAGCATAGACACTTTCAAAATATGGTTTTGAACATACACACACTTTGACTTACATGGGGAGACGTGAAATCAACTAACTGCATACGATGAGGGACAACTGTCCTTTATATGTGTTTATGTGTGTAATTGCGTACACTTAATCATACTTGTTAGCATTTATTTACTCACTTAACGAATTCCAATCATCAACTACTGTTACAATAAAAAAAAAGTACTTCCTTACATCCTGCAAAGAAGTTTTCTACTTTTAGAAATTTAGAGCCAACCATATCAAAATATCGATCCCCATCCGCTCTATCAAACCATGAATGTGTACTTACTTAATTGCGTTTATCGGTTCCATTTTGTGCTTAGTGATACTTATCATACTTGTCCTTAAAACTATGGACTGAGTTAGCATTAACTACCTCCTCACTTAGCGAATTCCAATTATCAACTACTCCTACACTAAAAAAGTACTTCCTTACATCCTGCTAAGAAGTCTTCTTACGAAGCTTTAAACTATGACCCCCAGTTCTAGTGCCAGCAATATCAAAATATCGATCCCTATCCACTCTATCAAAACCATGAAGGAATTTAAAGACTGTCACCATATCCCCCACATTCTTCTAGCTTCGAGTGAGGGTAAGTCTAATTCCCTCAACCTCTCATTATTACTGAGATTGCCTATTTCTGGCACCAAGTTCGTGGCATGTCTTTGAATTTTTTCAAGCTTAACTACGTGTTTTCAAGTGCAGATTCCAAAAGGGGGCTGCATATTCGAGTTTTGACCTCACATAGGTTACATATATATTTCTAAACATTTCCTTGGCCATGCACCTGCAGCCTACCCTTACATTTGCTAAGAAACTATATGCTGCCCTTACTATGCCATTTATATGTATTTCTGCAGACAAATCGGCCAGTATGTTTACTCCTAGATCTCTCTCATTTTCTGTCTCTTGAAGTTCTGCTCCTGCCACCGAGTAGTCAAGCTTGGGCCTTCTTGCATTAGTAACCATTCTCATTACCTTACATTTTGAAGTATTGAATTTCATTAGCCACTTTTCTGACCACTCATGCAGACTATTTAGATCTTTCTGCAGTTCTCTACCATTGTTCTCGTTTCCTACTTTCTCCACAATCTTTGCATTGTCTGCAAACATATTCATGAATGAATTTACAGTCTCTGGTAGGTCATTTACATATACAAGGAACAAAATTGGCCCTAAAACTGAACACTGTGGAACTCCACTTCTAATTTTTCTCAATTTAGACACTGAATGTTTTACTCTAACCCTCTGTTCCCTTCCTTTAAGTATGTATTTATCCATTCCAAGACATTTCCACCTATTCTAGCCATTGCTTGTAACTTCTTAACAAGTCTCATGTGTGGGACAGTGTCAAATGCTTTCTGGAAGTCTAGGAATATGCAATCTGCCCAGCCCTCTCTTTCCTGAAGGATTCGGCTTACCTCATCATAATATTCCAATAAGTTTGTTACTGTTGATATACCTTCTCTGAAGCCATGTTGTCTCACTGACAAAAAGTTGAAGGATTCCAATTGAAGAGAGATATGTTTCCTAAATTTGCAAACTATGCTAGTCAAGGAAACAGGTCTATAGTCTAGAGCCGTATCCCTCCCTCCTTCTTTGAAGATAGGTGTCACGTTCGCTTGTTACCAGCATCTTGGAATCTCCCCTGACTCCAGTGACTTTTTAAATATGATAGTTAGTGCCACAGATATTGAATTTACGCATTTTTTAAGTATATGAGGGGATATATCATCAGGACCTGCAGCTTTATTGACATCGAACTCCATCAGTGCTTTGCATACCTCTGTGGCTGAAAGGATAATGTTCTCTGATACTGGCCTATGAGCTTCTAACTCTGCAATCTGAAGGGATGGGGTATATTCTACTGTAAACACTGACTGAAACTCCTAGTTCAATTCTTTGCAAATCTCTTTTACCTTCAGTTTTCCTATGATAAAGCTGTGGAAAAGCTTGAGATTTTCTTTAGCCTTCCTGATGTCCCTTTCATTCTCTCTGCCTCTCTTCTTTTACTTAGGTAATCATTTCTTGCTCTTTTATAGGTCTATCAGGCATTTATGATTTTTCTCCTCCAATATCTTTTCCAGCATTTGTCTCCACTCCTTAGCTCTTTTACACTAATTATCAAACCATTTTTCTCTGGCATGCATTACACCTACTTTGGTGACAGGTATGCAGCAAGCTACTATCTTCTCATATTTCTCACAAAAGATGTCGTACATTTCTTGTACAGATTTGTCGTAAAGTAAGGTCCTCCAGTCAATAACTGCAAAAAGCTCATTCATTCCGATGTAATCTCCTTTCGGATAGTTCCTCCTCGTGTCCTCAGTGCCTCTACTCTCAGGCAGAACATTTTCAATGATGTACTCCATCAACAACACACAGTGATCACTCTTTCCAACTAGTTGTTCATACTCAATATTTTCAATATCCAATACGTTATCTGTGAATACTAGATCAAGTAGCGATGGTTCATCCCCACCCCTGGCCCTCGTTGGTTCCAATACATATTAGAGTATGATATTCCCTTGTATGCAATCTAGGAATCTTCCCCTGAATGAGTCCTCACCACTGTGTTGGTGAAGATTTATTAAATCTATCTTTTTAAGATTAAAATCTCCCATGATAAAAATCCTACATTTTCTCTCCAGTGCCATGTTAACAACTGAGTTTATGACTTCAATAGTGCCTATATGACTTACCTCATAAACTTCTAGCCTATGTTGCCTCCTTGGTGGGTTATATACAACAGCTAGTATAATGCTCTTTGACCCAGTATTTATGCGAGCAACTAGAAATTCCTTGAACTCACTTTCTATAGCAAAGTTTATATTTTCAAACTGAATCATTTCACTTATGAGCAGTGCTATCCCTCCACCAGTGCTCTCAGATCTTTCATCCCTTAATATTCTGAAGCCCTTAGAAAAACTGCAACACTGTTTATGTCCTCACTGAACTTAGTCTCTATAACTGCTCTTATATCTGCCTTACTGTTGTGAATCCTATCTTTAAATTATACTGCCTTACCAGCTAATCTATCAGCATTTGTGTATACCAATCTTAATGAGGCCCCATCCCCTGATCTTTATCTCCCCTTTGTCTGGAAGAAATCTGAAAAGAAAATTTTTCTTCTCTTCTTCATTTCTTTCCACATTTAACCTTCTAGCCTCTTGCAACAAGTTTTTTATCCTTTCCATCTCGTACTGTGTTCTGTATCGTCTAATGAACACTTCTTTGAATTCTTGAAGGTCTTTTAGACTTTTTTCTTCATCAATATTTCTATACATGCATGTCCTCTCTCAAAGGTTACTTATGTTGATCTCTGCTTTCCCTCCCTAGAATATTTACCTAGTTGGTGAATGTTTACAATATTCTGTGTGTGTGTGTGTGTGATTACCTAATTGTGATTACGGCACAGAACCCAAAGCTCGTATCTTCCCGTCTACGATCGGTTCCATTTTCTACTTAGTGATACTTATCATACCTGTTCTTACAACTATGGATTGAGATAGCATTAACTACCTCCTCGCTTAGCGAATTCCAATTATCAACTACTCTTACACTGTAAAAGTATTTCTTTACATCCTGCAAAGAAGTTTTCTTACGAAATTTCAAACTATGACCTCTAGTCCTAGAGCATGCCATATCAAAATATCGATCCCTATCCACTCTTATCATAACCATGAAGGAATTTAAAGACTGTCACCATATCCCCCCTCATTCTTCTAGCTTCGAGTGATGGTAAGGCTAATTCCCTCAACATCTCATCATAACTGAGATTACGCATTTCTGGCACCAGTTTCGTGGCATGTCTTTGAACTTTTTCAAGCTTTAGCTATGTGCTTTTTCAAGTGCGGATTCCAAAAGGGGGCTGCATATTCGAGTTTTGGCCTCACATAGGTTACAAAAATATTTCTGAACATTTCCTTGTCCATGTGCCTGAGGGCTACCCTTACCTTTGATAAGAATGCATATGCTGACCTTACTATGCCATTTATATGTATTTCTGGAGACAAATCTGCCAGTATGTTTACTCCTAGATCTCTCTCATTTTCTGTCTCTTGAAGTTGTACTCCAGCTACCGATTAGTTAAGCTTGGGCCTTCTTGCACTTGTACCCATTCTCATTACCTTACATTTTGAAGTATTGAATTCCATCAACCACTTTTCTGACCACTCATGCAGACTATTTAAATCTTCCTGAAGTTCTCTACCATTGTTCTCGTTTCCTACTTCTTCACAATCTTTACATCATCTGCAAACATATTCATGAATGAATTTACAAACTCTGGTAGGTCATTTACATATACAAGGAACAAAAGTGGCCCTAAAACTGAACCCTGTGGAACACCACTACTAACTCTTCTCCATTCAGACACTGAGTGTCTTACTCTAACCCTCTGTTCCCTTCCTTCTAAGTAAGTTTTTATCCATTCCAAGACATTTCCACCTATTCTAGCCATTGCTTGCAGCTTCCTAATAAGTCTCCCATGTGGAACAGTGTCAAACGCTTTCTGGAAGTCCAGGAATATGCAATCTGCCCAGCCCTCTCTTTCCTGTAAGATTCGGCTTACCTCATCATAAAATTCTAATAAGTTTGTTACTGTTGATCTACATTCTCTGAAGCCATGTTGCCTCGCTGACAAAAAGTTGAAGGATTCAATGTGAAGAGAGATATGTTTCCTTAGTAGTTTCTCCATAACTTTGCAAACTATTCTGGTCAAGGAAACTGGTCTATAGTTCAGAGCCATAGCCCTCCTTCCCTCTTTGAAGATAGGTATCACGTTTGCTTGTTTCCAGCATCTTGGAATCTCCCCAGACTCCAGTGACTTTTTAAATATGATACTTAGTGCCACTGATATTAAGTTTGTGCATTTTTTAAGTATATGAGGGGATATCATCAGGACCTGTAGCTTTATGAACATTTAACTCCATCAGCGCTTTGCATACCTCTGTGGCTGTAAGGTTGATGTTCTCTAATACCGGCCCTTGAGCTACTATCTCTGCAATCTGAGGGAGTGGGGTATTTTCTACTGTAAATACTGACTGAATCTCCTTGTTCAATTCTTTGCAGATCTCTTCATCCATCTCAGTGATGCTTCCATCCGCTCTCTTAAGCCTTAAAACCTGTCCTTTTACATCAGTTTTTCTCTGATAAAGCTGTGGAAAAGCTTTTACTTAGGTAGTCATTTCTTGCTCTTTTGTAGGTTTGCAAAGCATTTATGTTTATTCTCCTCCTATACCTTTTCCAGCATTTGTCTCTCCACTCCTCAGCTCTTTTACACTCATTATCGAACCATTTCTCTCTGGCATGAATTACACCTACTTTGGTGACAGGTATGCAGCAATCTACAATCTTCCAATATTTCTCACAAAAGATGTCATACATTTCTTGTACAGATTTGTTGTAAAATAAGGTTCTCCAGTCAATAACTTCAAAAAGCTCATTCATTTTGATGTAATCTCCTTTCAGATAGTTTCTCCTCATGTCCTCTACTCTCATGCAGAATATCTTCAACGATATACTCCATTAACAAAACACAGTGGTCACTCTTTCCAACTGGTGGTTCATACTCAATTCTTTCAATATCTAACACATTATCTGTGAATACTAGATCAAGTAGTGATGGCTCATCCCCACCCTTGGCCCTCGTTGGTTCCATTACATGTTGGTGTAGGAAATTCCCTTGTACGCAATCTAGGAATCTTGCCCCGAATGAGTCCTCACCACTGTGTGGGTCAAGATTTATCCAATCTATCTCTTTATGATTCAAATCTCGCATAATCAAAATCCTACATTTTCTCTCCCATGCCATGTTAACAACTGAGTTTATGACTTCAATAGTACCTATATGACTTTCCTCATAAACTTCTAGCCTATTCTGGTTCCTTGGTGGGTTATATAGAACACTTATTATAATGCTCACTGACCCAGTATTTATGCGAGCAACAAGAAATTCCCTGAACTCACTTTCTATAGCAAAGTTTATATTTTCAACCTGAATCATTTCACTTATGAGCAGTGCTATCCCTCCACCAGTCATCTCAGATCTTTCAACCCTTAATATTCTGAAGCCCTTTGGAAAAACTGTGACACTGTTTATGTCCTCACTCAACTTAGTCTCTGTAATTGCTACTATATCTGCCTTACTGTTGTGAATCCTATCTTTTAATTCTACTGCCTTACCAGCTAATCCATCAGTATTTGTGTATAACAATCTTAATGAGGCCCAATCCCCTGATCTTCTGTCATTATCTTCTCTATCTCCCCTTTGTCTGGAAGAACTCTGAAATGAAAATTTTCTTCTCTTCTTCATTTCTTTCCTCATTTAACCTTCTTGCCTCTTGCAACAAGTTTTTTATCTTTCCCATCTCTTCCTGTGTTCTGTATCATCTAATGAACACTTCTTTGAATTCTTGAAGGTTTTTTAGACTTTTTTTTCTCAATAATATTTCCCTACATGTTTCCCCTCTCTCAAAGGTTACTTTTGTTGGTCTCGGTTTTCCTTCCCTCGAATAACTGCCTAGTTGGTGAATGTTTACAATATTCTCAGGACCACAAACTACTCCAAGCTTTCTTATCAGGTCTACAACCCTAGCTTTATTTTCTTCAAGTCTCCCCTGCCATATTGGCTCCCGGGATTCGCTTATGCCTGAGATTACCACTGTCTTCTCTTTATCAAGTGCCTGTTTAATCAGTGGATTTGCCCTTTCCATCACAACGTCTTTCATTTTTTCGATTACTGTCTCTTTATAGTCAACTGTTTGTACGTTTTCCAGTGCCACCACCTTTACAGCCTTTTTTACTGCCACATTCCCCTTTAGTGCATCAGCAAAGGAAGTTTTCAAGGCATCATATTCCATATTCAGCTCCTGGAACTCTTTTCTAAACTGTTCAATGTTTTCCTTAATCTGGACATTCCAAGCTGCAATCTCGTCTCTCTCAGAAGTGAGCAGTGAACTAACATCTAATTCATTTAGGTTGTCATTCAGCTGTTTGTTTTTATGTGTGTGTGTGTGTGTGTGATTACCTAATTGTGATTACCTAATTGAGTTTACGGGAAAGAGCCCAAAGCTCGCATCTTCCTGTCTCCTGATCGGTTCCATTTTATACTTAGTGATACTTATCATACCTGTCCTTAAAACTATGGATTGAGATAGCATTAACTACCTCCTCGCTTAGCGAATTCCAATTATCAACTACTCTTACAATGAAAAAGTATTTCCTTACATCCTGCAAAGAAGTTTTCTTACGAAGTTTCAAACTATGACCTCTAGTTCTAGAGCCAGCCATATCAAAATATCGATCCCTATCCACTCTATCATAACCATGAAGGAATTTAAAGACTGTCACCATATCCCCCCTCAATCTTCTAGCTTCGAGTGATGGTAAGTCTAATTCCCTCAGCCTCTCATCATAACTGAGATTGCGTATTTCTGGCACCAGTTTCGTGGCATGTCTTTGAACTTTTTCAAGCTTAGCTATGTGCTTTTTCAAGTGCAGATTCCAAAAGGGGGCTGCATATTCGAGTTTTGGCCTCACATAGGGTACATAAATATTTCTGAACATTTCCTTGTCCATGTGCCTGAAGGCTACCCGTACATTTGATAAGAATGCATATGCTGCCCTTACTATGCCATTTATATGTATTTCTGGAGACAAATCTGCCAGTATGTTTACTCCTAGATCTCTCTCATTTTCTGTCTCTTGATGTTGTACTCCAGCCACCGAGTAGTCAAGCTTGGGCCTTCTTGCACTTGTACCCATTCTCATTACCTTACATTTTGAAGTATTGAATTTCATTAGCCACTTTTCTGACCACTCATGCAGATTATTTTGATCCTCCTGAAGTTCTCTACCATTGTTCTCGTTTTTTACTTTCTTCACAATCTTTGCATCATCTGCAAACATATTCATGAATGAATTTACACACTCTGGTAGGTCATTTACATATACAAGGAACAAAAGTGGCCCTAAAACTGAACCCTGTGGAACTCCACTACTGACTCTTCTCCATTCAGACACTGAGTGTCTTACTCTAACCCTCTGTTCCCTTCCTTCTAAGTAAGTTTTTATCCATTCCAAAACATTTCCACCTATTCTAGCCATTGATTGCAGCTTCGTAATAAGTCTCCCATGTGGAACAGTGTCAAATGCTTTCTGGAAGTCTAGGAATATGCAATCTGCTCAGCCCTCTCTTTCCTGTAAGATTTGGCTTACCTCATCATAAAATTCTAATAAGTTTGTTACTGTTGATCTACCTTCTCTGAAGCCATGTTGCCTCACTGACAAAAAGTTGAAGGATTCCAAGTGAAGAGAGTTATGTTTCCTTAGTAGTTTCTCCATAACTTTGCAAACTATGCTGGTCAAAGAAACTGGTCTATAGTTCAGAGCCATATCCCTCCTTCCCTTTTTGAAGATAGGTATCACATTTGCTTGTTTCCAGCATCTTGGAATCTCCCCCGACTCAGGTGACTCCTTAAATATGATACTTAGTGCCACTGATATTGTGTTTGCGCATTTTTTAAGCACATGAGGGGATATGTCATCAGGACCTGTAGCTTTATGAACATCTAAATCCATCAGCGCTTTGTGTGTGTGTGTGTGTGCATACTCACATGTGAGTACCTAATTGTGCTTACGGGAAAGGGCCCCAAGCCCGTAACTCCCTGTCTCCTGGTCAGTTCCATATTTATATTTAGTGATACTTATCACAATTGTCCTTAAAACCATGGATTGAGTTAGCATTAACTACATCCTCACTTAGCCAATTCCAATCATCAACTACTCTTACACGGAAAAAGTACTTCCTTACATCCTGCAAAGAAGTTTTCTTACGAAGCTTCAAGCCATGACCTCTAATTTTAGTGCCACTCATATCAAAATATCGATTCCAAATACTCTGTCATAACCATGGAGGAATTTGAAAACCGTTATCCTATCCCCCTCATTCTTCTAGCTTCAAGTGATGGCAAGTCTAATTCGCTCAACCTCTCCTCCTAATTAAGATTGTGTATTTCTGGCACCAATTTTGTGGGATGCCTTTGAACTTTTCCCAGCTTAACTATGTGCTTTTTCCAGTGTGGATTCCAAAACGGGGCTGCATTTTCAAAGCTTTGGCTTCACATACGTTACATAAATATTTCTGAACATTTTCTTATCCACGTGCCTGGAGGCTACCCTTACATTTACTAAGCAAAGATATGCTGCCCTTACTATGCCATTTATATGCATTTCTAGAGACATATCTGCCAGTATGTATACTCCTATATCTCTCTCATTCTCTGTCTCTTGAGTATTCAAGCATTCAAGCTAGGGCCTTCTCGCACTTGCACCCGTTCTCATTCCCTTGTATTTAGACGTACCGGGGGTCCCCATTTAACATCAGGTTCTGTTCCTGACAGCTGACTTAACACGGAGTACCTTACTAATGCTAAATATAAATACTCTAAAACATAGAAAAATAATCTAACTTCTTAATCAAAGACACAAAAATAATAGAACTACACTATGCAGTATTGCTTACCTTTACTACTGTGGTTGGCTTGCATCTGAATAACTTATGGCCCCATATCCAACTTAGGGTTGAACAGCTTAACATCAGCAAATGAGCACAAGAATAAGTGGGTAACACTTCTTCTTCCCCCCTTACCCATTTTCATGTCATCAATCAATCTATTTGCTCTCTTCTGAATCAACAAGAGGCTCACTGGGATGTGCCGTCAATGCTGGTCATCCAGCCAGCGCACTTACAACATCTTGATGTTAAAAATATGCAGCCACAGAGAATGAGCAAGATAAACAATATGGCAGATGAGAGAGTGAGAAGCACAGCCTTAAAAACGACACTTCTCTTAAAAATGCGTTCTTATTGTTATTATAATCCTGTCCTTTTTGTTTCTCTCTGTCTCTCTCTCTCTCAAATTTATATTTGGTAACTTTGTAAATAAATTAAATCTAATTCCTTCAAATAACCAAATACACAAATAAATAAATAAATAAAATCCTTAACTTGATATATACGTATACAACAATGTCTTGTGACTATTCTGCCAAACTTATTTGCATAATGATCGTAGTTATGGCTATGTGCTTGGTTATTTGGTAAATACTTTTATCTATCTACCTTGGCTGTTTTCCCCATTGGGGATTAGCTGACACCAAAAAAGAAACAATACGGGGCTTACTTTGCTCTATGGGCAGTGACGAGGGAGCTAGCGACCATTCAGATGGCACTGCTGGAGTGCCACAGCTCATCCTCCCGGCTCTTCCACAACCTGTGTTGCTTCATAATGCCAACTCCCCAATTGCCCTTACCACAGGGCTACCTGCTGTTACCCGTGGTAACAGCAGATGCCCATCACAGCTGCGTCACAATCGCTCGCCACTCATTCCTATTCCTAGCACGCTCACTTGCTTCCCTCACATCCATCCTCCTATCATTTGGGGCTCTCCTTACTCCATCCATCCACCCAAACCTGGGCCTCCCTCTAGCATTACTCCCATCAACTCTCGCATTCATCACCTTTTTCAGCACTCTCTCATCATCCATCCTCTCCACATGGCCAAAACATCTCAAAACATAATTGGTAAATAAATTAAGTTTAAATCCTTCAAATGACCAAATACATAAACAAATAAATAAATAAAACCATTAACTTGATACAGTATATACGCATACAACAATGTCGTGTGACTATTCTCCTGCCAACTCACCTCAATTTTTTGCATAAGAAAGATTGTATTTAAGGATTTATATTTGGAAATTTTGTAAATAAAGTCTAAGTCCTTCAAATAACCAAGTACATAAACAAATAAATTAATAAAACCATTAACTTGATAGAGTACAGGTATATCAGTATGCAGTACAACAATGCTGTGTGACTATTCTTTTGTAACCTCAACATACCTTTTCGCCCAAGGATCGTATTTACGGCAAAGTATTTGGTAATATTGTAATTAAATTAAATCTAATTCCTTCAAATAACTAAACACATAAGTAAATAAATAAATAAAACCATTAACTTGATACAGTACACACATATACAACAATGTCGTGTGATTATTCTTCTGCCAACCTTCAAAGGAATTTTTTGCATAAGAAAGATCGTATTTACGGATATGTATTTGGTAATTTTGTAAATAAATTAAGTCATTCCTTCAAATAATCAAATATAATAAACAAATATCTAAATAAAACGATTAACTTGATACAGTATATAAGTATGAAGTACAACAATGCCATGTGACTATTCTTCAGGCAACTTCAACAAACTTTTTTGAATAAAGATCATATTTTCGGCTATGTATTTGATAATTTTGTAAGTAAATTTAGTCTAACTCCTTTAAATAAACAAATACATATACTGTACAAATAAATAAAAAAGATTAACTTGATACTGTACATATATATATAACATTGCCGTGTGACTTTTCTTCTGCCAGGCTCACAAACTAATCAGAGCACGCAGTTTGAATTTACCGCACCAGCCAGGTAGTCTGAAAACTTAATTTATTAATAAATTATTAATTATTTATTGGCCTCCGACATAACACCAGAATGACTGTATACAAAACGAATTTATATGGGGATCACCTACGTGAGCTAGTACATATTGAATTTTCATTATTTTATTGATAAAAAAAGTATCTCCTAGCCTAAGAGTAATAAAACAGTAAAAAATAGTAAAAAACATAAATTTAAACATATAACTCACAGTACTGCACCATGTGAAATACTGTACGATAGCGTACACTACTGGCGTCTTGGAAAACACAAAGGCTCGCACCTACGTGAGATAGTTCATGGAATGCTATTGGCTGAAAGGGTGAGATGCGAATCACAGAATTGTTTTTCTGTATGTTCTGTATCATGGGGTCTGATTGGTGTTCTGATTGAAGTTTGGTTCTCCCACCATCTTCCATTGTCTCACCTCACTCGTTCAGTCTAACTCACATGTGCGCGGTTCGCGTTGTTCTTATTAATATGTTATGCTTCAGGGGTTCTTTCAATAACAGTCTCCTATGCCTCAACAGACGCCTCTTTAATTTCAGGTGGCTCCTGCAGATCTTCTTTAACGTCTGATTTACAAGAGATTTCCTCTACTGGGGGAGCATCAGTATCATTTACTTTGCCTGAACAGAATCCTCTTTAATTTCAAGCGGCTCCTGCAGATCTTCTTTAGTCTGATTTACAAGAGATTTTCTCTACTGGGGGAGCGTCAGTATCATTTCCTTTGCCTCAACAGACTCCTCTTTAATTTCAAGCGGCTTCTGCAGATCTTCTTTAACGTCTGATTTACAAGAGATTTCCTCTACTGGGGGAGCATTAGTATCATTTCCACAGTTTTCAATGCCATCCACCTCCATCATAGAAGGAGAAGGAACACAATTGGTTTCTGAAGACCAACCTGAATTGAGATTAATTTGTGCAAAGTCCAAAGTATACTGTATTTCAAAATATCACTGAAATACATAATGATCAAGGGTTTTCATATGTACTGTATATTCAATTCACTTCGTAACTTAGCCACGAGGAAATAGAAGAACCTGGCCTTAAGCTCGAATGTCTGGCAGTTATGTATGAACACGTGAAAGCACTCCAACAACTCACAAGAACATGATGATAATATGGTCCATTCAGTGACCTGCAATCTTCTCGACGTAGCCATGTCATTACCACCTCATTCACGGTAAGTTTACCTATCACTTTCATATAAATTTACGTTTGCACGCTGTTATTAATAAAGTAAAGGGTGGCTTGTTAAAAGTACAGGGAGGGTTTATACAGTAAACGTAAAAAATAACTGTAAAATACCTATGTACATATAGGGTAATCCTACTTCGCGGAAATTCACCTATCACGGTTGGTCTCGGAACCGAACCCCTGCGAAAAATGAGGGATCACTGTATTTGTATTTACAGTGTAAAGTTAATGGCTTTATTTATTCATTTATTTATGTATTTGGTTACACTGAAGAAAAATATTGAATTTAAAAAAAAATACCAAATGCATGCCCTTAAATAAGATTTTATGCAAAAAAATATGTTGAGCATCGTGTAAGAATACAGCATTATGCGGCAATATAAAAAGAAAAAGAACCATCGTTTCTTCTTCTTCTAATGGGATAGGAAATGCATCAGTAGCAGCACAGCTGTATTTCTAGATATCAATTTAATGGCTTTATTTATTTATTTTCTTTATGTATTTGGTTACATTGAAGGATTATATTGAATTAAAAATAATACCAAACACATAGCTGTAAATACGATTTTGTGAAAAAGTATGTTGAGCGTTGTGTAAGAATACGGAATCATGAGGCACTAGATGAAGAACCACGAATCAGTTTACTCTCGCCAGCCATATTGTGCCTTGTGTTCGTCTGTTCTCTCGTTCATATCACTTGTTACTGACATTACTGTGTCTCGCAAGCATAGTGGTGATAGTTCTGATGGCAGTACTATGAAGAAAATAAATGCCATCACCATGGAAGTGAAATCTGAAATAGTCAAATGCTTGGAAAAGGGAGAAAGTACTACGAACATTGGCTGCACACTCGGATTAGCCTGTACGACCGTGGCCACAATCATCAAAGACAAAGATAGCATCCGTGAACACGTGAAAGGTTCTACTCCTATGATGTCCACGGTGATTGCTAGGCATCATAATCGCGTTATGATTGAGGTGGAGGGACTGTTAGTGCTTTGGCTTGATGACCAGAATCGACGGCGTATCCAAATAAGCCTCATGGTAATACAGGAAAAGGCTAAAATATTATTTGAAGCCGTGAAAAGAGAAAGAGGGGAAGATAGTGAAAGTGAAGAGTTGGGGCCTGTAGGGATCGGTTTAATCATTTTAAGGCTTGTGCTAATTTGTTTAACCTAAGGGTGCAAGGTGAAGCTGCTGATGGTAATGAGGCAGCAGCAAGTAGGATTCCCACTTTGTTAGGAGAAATAATTAGGAAGGCAAGTTACCGCGCTGAAAAAGCATTTAATGTGGATGAGTCTGGCTTGTTCTGGAAGTATATGCCAATTCATACGTACATTGCCAAGGAGGAAAAGACAGCACCAGGCCTTAGACAAAGTGTTTCGCTTCAAGTCACCAGGGAGATCTCTTATAGGTGACTGAATAGTTATTTTAGTTTATATTTCAGTATATAGCTAATTTTTAATATATCTTGTTTAATATTCTGGTACGTGTAGAAAGCATGATCACAATACAAAAATAATCCCTCCTATTTCTGTTCTCTGTTATTTTTTGTGTAGTAATGACAAAACGATGACATATATTGCAAATACGTTGCTTACGAAATTTTCTTATGATAAAATTGCTCTTGCTGATAAATTGTTATAAATATTAAAATTCCTCTTGCTGATAATTTTGTTATAAATTTGAACCTGCTAATATGTCTAGATACATATCAGTAGCTTCTTTAATATATGAATATTTACAATTCCTTCTCCTGCAATGCAAAGAATGTTCTTGAGATTTCCACTAATAACCTATTTTGCCCATAAATATTTCTCGTTTCTTAAGTTTGCCTCCGCTTGTTGCACCTAAAATACTATCTCACCCTTGCATCTCTGCCATAATTGCCTGCCAGGGACCACCACTACAGTAGGCCCTCGAATTTTATATGAACGAGTTACTGCTCTGAATATACACCCTACAAGCTGGCCGAATGATGACGTCATCAAGAGGGATGTTTGATCACTCTCAATTGGCAGCCAAATATCAAAGAGGCAAGAGCTCACCTAAGCTGTCACACTTACTTCAAACTTTTTTTACGAGGCGTCTTCACAGGAATTCATCTGGCACAAATAAGGTGAGAGATAGTTGAAGGTAAATCTCATTGGTCAAGCAAATTGGGAATTCGAAAATCTGGTTAAATCCACTGAGAAAATTTTCTCAGTACCATTCCCATACAAAACGCACTTTTGTAGATTACCTAACTGGAATCTCATTTGTCAAATTAAATTCCTTGACCTGAAAATTACCGTCGATATACACTGGTAAGAAATATCTTTCATTGCAGGTGCCCAAGTAAAATTTCGCCCTCAGAAGATTGCTCAATACCACGTAAAAATCTATCCCTTCTCCTAACAAATTCTAATTTCATTTCACCATTTTCTATCATCATAAATTAAGTGTTTTACATCAATACTCATAAATAAAGTGTTTTACGCTTAAAATTGCAAATAATTAATTAGTAATTTTGCCCTGTTGCCAGTGCAAAGGTTTCTTGTTAATCACAATTTCATAAATACAAGCTGTATTTATCTTGCTGATTCTTAATTTATTGGGAATACAGTGTTTTGATAAGAAGTTGTAAATACAGTGTTGCCTCACTTATCGCGGTAGTTCGGTTCCGGGACCCAGCGCAAACCATGGTATTCCGCGAAGTAGGATCCGCCTATATGTACATAGATATTTTAATATATTTTTACATTTACACTGTATAAACCCTCCCTGCACTGTTAAAAAAAACACCCTTTACATTATAAATAACAGCATGCAACGTAAATTTTTATGAAAGTGATAGATAAAATTACGGTGAATGAGGTGATAATGACGTGACATACATACTCATTTATAATTATTTTTTCGTTTACGTACTGTATAAACCCTCCCTGCACTGTTAAAAAAACACCCTTTACATTATAAATAACAGCAAGCAACGTAAATTTTTATGAAAGTGATAGATAAAATTACGGTGAATGAGGTGATAATGACGTGACATACATACTCATTTACAATTATTTTTTCGTTTACGTACTGTATAAACCCTCCCTGCACTGTTAAAAAAAAACCCTTTACATTATAAATAACAGCAAGCAACGTAAATTTTTATAAAAGTGATAGATAAAATTACGGTGAATGAGGTGATAATGACGTGACATACATACTCATTTACAATTATTTTTTCATTTACGTACTGTATAAACCCTCCCTGCACTGTTAAAAAAACATCCTTTACATTATAAATAACAGCAAGAAACGTAAATTTTTATGAAAGTGATAGATAAAATTACCATGAATGAGGTGATGATGACATGACACACATACTCATTTACAATTATTTTTTCGTTTACGAACTGTTTAAACCCTCCCTCCACTGTTAAAAAAACACCCTTTACATTATAAATAACAGCACGCAACGTAAATTTCAATAAAAAAATGAAAATACTGAAAAATTTTCTTTTCAATAATTTAATATTTTTGCGTATACCCATAAAATAATAATTTATCCAAAAAAAAAAACGCGATAGAGTGAGAACGCGAACCAAGAAGCACGAATAACCGGGGTAACACTGTACTTCATAAGGTGTATTTCCCCTTGGCACTGCACACATTTTTTACTAACCAAAACAGAATGAATACATATTTATCTCGTATATTCCTCCTTTATCGTTAATAAAATGCTTTACAATATAAACTGCAAGTAATTAATAAATAATTTTGCCCTACTGGCATTACAAACATTTCTTGTTACCCATAATTTAAGGAAAACATACTGTATCTGTCTCACTGATTCTTGATTTATTGTCAATAAATTGTAATACGCTAATGCCTGCAAATAATTAATGACTTTGTATGCTCCTATGGTAGCGTAAATATTCTGGTTAGCTGTGACTAACCAATATATTTTCATCCAGTAGAATATTGGAAACTCATTATTTGTGCTAGTGCATTTAGTTTTCCCACTGTTAACAGTGTGTCGTTTCTGCAATTGAAGTGTCCTCTATTCTACTCTGCCTGTGTGACAGAGGCGATCATCGAGTTGATGCCAAAGTCTTGGAATCTGTCTGTGGTGCCGGGAATCGAAATTGTGCTCACCACCTCCGGGATTCGAGGCTGCATTCAATAAATTTAAATTTCTTAAATTTGTTCCAGTTTTCCAAAATCAATTCAATTTTTTTAATGTCATTGCATTTCCAAACTTAAAAGAAAGGTGAATTCTAAGTTTCATTTAACCTAGTGAAAAGCGGAGGGTGTGCAAGTAAAGATTAACATTGGATGTTTGTGAGCTCTTAACCCAGTTCAGTACCTTGAGTCCTTTTAGTAAAACAGAAAGTTACCAACATCTTCCCCACAAAGCCATAAAGCTTTCCCACTCTCATTTGTTCTGATGGTTCTATAGCTTATTCTCCCACTGACAAAGCCACTCTCTTTGGCTCTCATTTTTCTGCCAACTCTTCCGTAAACTATTCCAGCACAACTGTCCCTCAATCTTTACCCTTCTCTAACCCTATGCCCTCCATTATCTTTTCTTCACACAAAGTTCATAAAGTTCTTTGCTCGCTAAAGACAAACAAGGGATCAGGTCCTGATGGTATCCCTGCAAGGTTCCTTAAGGAATTTTCAGATGAACTGGTTCCCATGTACTGCTGTCTTTTTTGCCTCATTCTCTCAACCAGTATCTATCCTTCATCTTGGAAGCAAGCTCTAGTGCAACCTGTTCCTAAGAAGGGTGACTGCTCTATTCCTTCAAACTAGTGATCTATTGCCCTAAGCTCTTCTATCGCTAAAGTTTTCAAAACTTTGCTCAATGTTCACTTCTTGAATCTAATTCATTTACCTCCGATAATCAATACGCTTTCCGCAAAGCAAAATCCACTGGTGACCTCCTGTCTATCTCACTCATTTAAGGTCATCTTCTCAGAGGAACTATGCAGAATTCTTTGTCGTTGCCATTGATATCTCTAAGGCTTTTGACAGTCTGGCACAAGGCTCTGTTGGCCAATCTCCCTGCCTTTGGTTTTACCCATTCTCTCTGTTCTCTAATTACCAGTTTTCTTTCTGACTGTTTTATATCTGTAGTTGTTGATGATGCATCATCTAGCCCATTCCCTGTTACCAGTGGTGTTCCACAGGGCTCTTTTTATTTCACCTACTCTGTTCCTTTTCTTCATCAATGATCTATAATCGCCATCTTCCTCTCTTCATCACGTCTTTGCTGACAATTCTACCCTTTACTTTTCCTCTGCCTTTTCTTCACAAACTTCATCTGCTACTAGTAATCAGTCTCATATCACTCTTTCTTCTACTCGCAACTCTGATTTGCACAGGGTATCTGAGTGGGGCACTGAAAATTTAATTAAATCTAATGCCTCCAAGACACAGTTTCTGGCTATCTCTTTATCTTCTTCTCCTCCCAATAACCCTTTTGTCTTCGAACTAATGAAATTTATCCTCTTAAGTCTGTCAACATATCAGGAATCCATATAGACTCCAACTTGTCTTGGAGGAATCACATAATCCAAATTTCTAAATCTGCATCTAAAAAATTGGGAGTTCTGTTTTGTTTTTGTAATTACATTTCCTCTTTACAGTTACTTAAAATCTATAATGTCTTAGCTGTCCCTGCTTAGAATACTGCTTACACATGTGGGGTGCTTCTTCTTATACTTATCTCCTTGATAGGGTTGAATCTAAGGTAGTCAGACTCATTATTGATCCTTCTCTTACTTCTAATCTGGATTCTCTCTCTCTCTTCGCTGTAAGGTATCATCCCTTTCTCTATTCTATCGCTACAACTTCCATCGCTGCTCTGATGAGTTGGCGAGTTGCATCCCTCTCCCACTGCCGAGACCACGTAACACTCGCCAAGCAGCCTCGTCTCACAGGTACTGTGTGGAGATTTGTAGCTTGCGGATTGGTCTGTGCAGCGATTGCTCATTCCCATCTACCTCCAGACTCTGGAATTCTCTTCGCCTTCTGTCATTCCACATTCTTTTGACTTATATTCCTTCAAAAAGCGGATCTATTGTCATCTAAGGACCTAATCCTCCATATCCCCAGGTCTTCAGAGCTTCGACAATATTTTCATTGTCCTTTTCCTTTGTGTATCATTACCTCATCTCTGCCTTGTCCATAAGCTTTTTCTTTTCCTTCATCTTAATTTCTCGTTCCCTTGCCATTATTGATGAGGACAGGTTTTTTTTGCCTGTTCCAGTGCCACACACAAAAAAAAAAAAAAGAAAAAAAAAAAGAAAAAAAGGAGACTGACTTTGTTTTTGGGGGTTAATGCTGCGGGAGACCGTAAGCTGAAGCCCTTGTTGGTTTACTTGGCAGAAAACCCAAGGGCATTTGTAAGACTCAACTGCCAGTCATCTGGAGGTCGAACAAGAAGGCTTGGAAATCCCTTCAAATATTTGAAGTCTGGTTCATCAACCATTTTGTGCCTGTAGCAGAGAGGTGCTGTGCTTCCAAGGGTCTGCCCTTTAAGATGTTGCTAGTGCTAAACAATGCCCTTGGTCACCCTCCCAATTTGGATGACTTTCATCCAAATGTAAAGGTAGTTTACATTGGTTCTAGGGTGACTGATACCAGGACAACTCATTTCCGGAAAACTCATATTGGACAACTCATACCTGGACAACTGATATCTATGGAAACTGATATATAGGACAACCCATAACAGGTATAAATATTTGCATTTAAAAAATATACGGCATTTAAAGATAGTTAATGATAAAGTAAATAGTAAATTTTTAGTTTATAGGCGTAAAAGTGATCGTTTAACTCTTTAACTATTGACTAGCATCCTTTAAATTTTCAGATCCTGCTAGTTACTATTCGTTCAGCAAACAACTCACAACTTGCTTTGTTTTTATATTTTGTACTTGCCAAGTCAGTTGGTTTTATACTTGTCAACTTTTCAAGTGTTTTAAAATTTTCTTTAGCCCTCACGATGCCATATTATATAAAATCTCAGCGAGGAGCTAATAAGCTTCTGGATGATAACAACTATGTATATAATTTTCACAGACAGAATGCTGATAAATCAAGAAAAGTATGGCTATGCGAAGCAAAGATCTACAGAGCGCGCATTCAGACGATGGCTGAGGAGGACCCATTTGAAATAGTATCTTCAATATCGTTCCATAAAAGCCAAATCTTTGTCATCACAAGAGACCGTGAGAATTGTGATTGCGACAGAATGTTCTTCACAACATGATGAGGCGTTGGCTGGACTGCCAGCATCATCAAGTTTATCACGAATTATTCGTCGGTGGTGACAGCAGACTAGTAGTGCTCCCCCTATTCCATCAGAAAGATAATGCTTTGATATCTCGCTAGAGTAATGCAAATTTGAATCAAGGGAAGTATTTTTGCAATATGACAGTGGCGTAGAATATGAGGAAAGCATGCTAACTTTTGCCTCATCAGCATGGCTGGATGATCTTGTTAAAATTCGTGACTGGGCTGGTGATGGCACACTTAAAGTTTGTCCATCTATATATTACCAAGTTATATACAATCAGCATTCAAAAAGGTAATTTTAATCTACCTCGTGTTTTTGCATTGTTACCCAACAAGCGGCAAGCAACTTATGATCGGTTGTTTTCTCAGCTAGTTATTCTTTGCCCTGATATTCAGCCTAAAAGGTATATGATGGACTTCGAAAATGCCCCAATGAATAGTATCATTTAAAAATTTCTTGACAGAGGTAACAGTTTCTTTATTTCCTTTTTCTCAAAACCTCTACCGAAAACTAGTCGAGCTTAGTCATAAAATCCAATATAATACAGATGAAGAATTTTATCTAAAGATAAAGTGCTTTACAGCACTTGCTTTTTTACCAGTGACTGATGTAATTGTTGCATACAAAGAAGTGTCAGACAACGATAACTCGCCACAAGAATCTGTGTCGCACATGAAGTGACTTACATAGGACCCAAAAGAGGAAGAGGCACTAGAAGACGTCGTCTGGCTCCAATATTTCCAATTGAAGTATGGAATATTTCAGAGAGGACTTCAACTAGCATGACTAGAACTAACAACAGCCTTGAAGGTTTTCATAATGCCTTACAAAATTCAATTTCATGCCAACATCCGAATATATGGATATTAATAAATACACTCAAGTTGGAGGCAATTTTGGCGCAGAAAAAGAAAATTGACTTGAAACGGGGAGTGCAAATAACTTCAAATCAGGTTTACAAAGAGTGCAACAAGCGACTGATAACTTTACTTGAAAAGTATGATCCTTGCCAGAAAATGTCCTTCTCAAAAGCTGTGGCATATAATCTACACTAAGTTTCAGTTTTAGTAAATACTTTTTATATTGACAGTCATTAATGTATTTAGTTTTCATTGGCCCCAAAAAACGTTTGTCAGTGACAAAGCATGTGTGTTCTTACCTGATTTTTCTTTCAAAATTAAGTCATCATCACTTTATACCCGTTATGAGTTGTCCTATATATCAATTGTCCAGGTATGAGTTGTCCGATATGAGTTTTCTGGGAATGAGTTGTCCTGGTATCATTTGCTCGGGCATGGTTTACCTTCCACCTAATATCACTGCCCTGATACTGCCAATGGATCAGGGGGCCATTGCCTCTTTCAAGGCCTACTAAATCCGAAGTAGGGCAACTTGACTCTCAAGGACTTCTGGAAGTCAAACAATATTCTTCAGGCTGTGAAGATTACTGGTGATACTTGGGAGGAAGCAAATGGGGTATGGAAGAAAGTGTGCCCCTATTTTGTGAAGGACTTCCTAGGCTTTCAGGAGACAATTGAGGCTGTGACCAAGAATGTACCTGCCCTGAGTAATGAGCTCAAGTTGGAGGTGGAGGCTGATGATATAAAAGAGCTGCTGGACTCTCATGGCGAAGAGTTATCTGCCGAGGACTTCATTCAACTGCAGAAGCAGATGATTGAAGAGGAGGAAGAAATACTAAACCCAGAGACCAAGAGATTCACAACCAAGGTATTGGAAAAGTTGTTTGCCCATATAGAGGTAGGATTGGTAACCCTTGAGACTCAGGACTCCAACACTGCCAGTTACACTAAGGTCGAGAAAACAATCAATGATGCCCTGTGAAGCTACAAAGACATTTGGGAGGAGAAGAAGAGGGCAGTCTTACAGACTCGCCTCAACAAATTCTTTGTGAAAGTAGATCCCCCATCAACAGGTTCTGTACCCTCTACCTCTAGAGACTCACCTGCCCAAGCATCTCCAACATCAGGTGTATGTACTTTAGCTTCTCCAGACTTACCTGCCAGTTTCCTCAGCACCTGATTCTCCAGCTTCTTCCTTAAGAGCCTGTCTCTCCCTCAATTTACAGGACGACCACTTGAGCAAAAGTAAGCAGTATTGTACTGTACAGGTTTGCATACATACTGTACTGTAGTGTACTTTAATATTTTTATATTTAGGTTACACAAGTAGAGGCTTATAATACTGTATACATGTAGTGTAGTTTTACTATTTTTATATCTGACAATAAGAACTTACATTATTTTTCTATAGATTATGTACTGAATGTTCTTATGCCTCTCCAGACTCACCTGCCCCAGTCTCCTAAGCACCTGCCTCACCAGCTTCCTCCTTAAAAGCCAGTCTCTCCCTCCCTATGTAAGCCAACCACAAGAGAAAAGATAAGCAATATTATACTGTACAGTTTTGTATACATACTGTATTGTAGTGTACTTTAATATTCTTATGTTTAGGTAACACATGAAAAGGTTTACAATACTGTATACATGTAGTTTTACTATTTTTTTTTATTTTACAATAAGAACTTGGATTATTTTTCTATAGATTATGTACCGAATGCTCTTTTGCCTCTCCTTACTCACCTGCCTCTAGCTTCCTCCTTAGAAGACTGCCTATTCCTCCCTATACAAGCCAACAACACAAGTATAGGTACTCAATATTGTACAGTCCAGTTTTGTATACTGTACTGTAGTGTACTTTAATATTTTTATTTTTAGGCTATATAAGTAAAGGTTTACAATACAGTATACATGTAGTATAGTCTTATTATTTATATATCTTACAATAAGAACTTAGAATATTTTTCTTTTACCTCTCCAGACTCACCTGCCCCAGTCTCCTCAGATCAAGGTTCAAATAATAGGTGTGCTCCGACTTAAGTCGAAATCCAACTCTAGTCAGGTGTCAGGAACGGAACCCTAACGTAAAGTGGGGACCCCCTATTTAGGTCTTCCTAAAGGTTCTCTACCACTGTTCTCGTCTCTTACTTTCTTCACAATCTTTGCATCATGTGCAAACATATTCATGAATGAATCTACAGACTCTGGTAGGTTACTTATATATACAAGGAACAAAAGTGGCTCTACAACTGAACCCTGTGGGACCTCCTTACTAACCCTTATCCATTCATACATTGAGTGTCTTACTCTAACCCCCTGTTCCCTTCCAAGTATGTAAGTTTTTATCCATTCCAAGAACATTTCCACCTATGCTCGCCATTACTTGCAGCTTCGCAACAAGTCTCCTGTGTGGGATCGTATCAAATGCCTCCTGGAAGTCTAGGAATATGTAACCCGCCCAGACCTCTCTTTCCTGTAAGATTCAGCTTACCTCGTCATAAAATTCTAATAAGTTAGTTACTGTTGATCTACCTTCCCTGAAGCCATGTTGTCTCACTGACAAAAAGTTAAAGGACTCCAAGTGAAGGGAGATGTGTGTTTTTAGTAGTTTCTCCATACCTTTGCAATCTATGCAGGTCATGGAAACAGGCCTATAGTTAGAGTTTATCCCTCCTTCCCTTTTTGAAGACAGGTAAAACATTCACTTGTTTCCAACATCTTGGAATCTCTCAAGAGTCCAGCAACTTTTTAAATATGATACATAGTGCCGCCGATGTTGATTTAGCACATATCTCAAGTACATAAGGGGATATATCATCAGAACCTGTAGCTTTATGGCATCTAACTCCATCAGCGCTTTGCATACCTCTGTGGCAGAAAAGATGATGTTCTCTAATACCGGCCCATGAGCTCCTATCTCTGCATTCTGAGGGGGTAACGTATTTTCTGCTGTAAATACTGAAAAACTCATTGTTCAATTCTTCGCAGATCTATTCATGTATCTAAGTGATGTTTCCATCTGCTCTCTCTAGCTTTAAAACCTGTTCTTTGACCTTCAGTTTTCCTCTAATGATGTAGAAAAATTTGCGATTTTCTTTAACCTTCCTGGTGATATCCCTTTCATAGTATATCTCTGCCTCTCTTCTTTGAGTTACATAATCATTTCTTGCTCTTTTATAAGTCTGCCAGGAATTTATGCTTTTTCTTCTCCTATACCTTTTCCAGCAGTTGTCTCTCCACTCCTTAGCTCTCTTACACTCATTATTGAACCATTTCTCTCTGGCATGAATAACTTTAATTTTTGGTGGAAGGTACGCAACAATTTACTATCTTCCTATATTCCTCACACAAGATGTTGCACATTTCTTGTGAAGATTTGTTGCAAATAAGGTACTTCAAACAATAACTGCAAAAAGGTCATTAAGTTTGATGTAATCTCCTTTTAGATAGTTCTTCCTCGTGTCCTTCTCAGCGCCTCTATATTCAGGCAGAACATCTTCGATGATATCCTCCATCAACAACACACAGTGGTCACTATCCAACTGGTGGTTCATACTCAATTTTTTCAATTTTCAAAACATTATCTGTGAACACTAGATCAAGCAGCAATGGCTCCTCCCCACCCCTGGCCCTCATTGGTTCCAGTACATGTTGATTATGCAATATAGGAATCTTGCCCCGTGCAGTTCAAGATTTATCCAATCTATCTCTCTATGATTAAAATCTCCCATGATCAAAATCCTACATTTTCTCTCCTGTGCAATGTTAACAACTGAGTTTATGACTTTGAAAGTACCCGTATGACTTTCCTGAGGGGGAGAGAGAGAGAGAGAGAGAGAGAGAGAGAGAGAGAGGAGAGAGAGAGAGAGAGAGAGAGAGAGAGAGAGAGAGAGAGGAGAGAGAGAGAGAGAGAGGAGAGAGAGAGAGAGGAGAGGGGGGGGGGGGTGTGTGTGTGATTACCTAATTGTGTTTACGGGAAAGAGCCCAAAGCTCGTATCTTCCCGTCTCCTGATCGATTCCATTTTAGACTTAGTGATACTTATCATACCTGTCCTTAAAACTATGGATTGAGATAGCATTAACTACCTCCTCGCTTAGCCAATTCCAATTATCAACTACTCTTACACTGAAAAAGTATTTCCTTACATCCTGCAAAGAAGTTTTCTTACCAAGCTTCAAAATATGACCTCTAGTTCTAGAGCATGCCATATCAAAATATCGATCCCTATCCACTCTATCATAACCATGAAGGAATTTAAAGACTGTCACCATATCCCCTCTCAATCTTCTAGCTTCGAGTGATGGTAAGTCTAATTCCCTCAGCCTCTCATCATAACTGAGATTGCGTATTTCTGGCACCAGCTTCGTGGCATGTCTTTGAACTTTTTCAAGCTTAGCTATGTGCTTTTTCAAGTGCGGATTCCAAAAGGGGGCTGCATATTCGAGTTTTGGCCTCACATAGGTTACATAAATATTTCTGAACATTTCCTTGTCCATGTGCCTGAAGGCTACCCGTACATTTGATAAGAATGCATATGCTGCCCTTACTATGCCATTTATATGTATTTCTGGAGACAAATCTGCCAGTATGTTTACTCCTAGATCTCTCTCATTTTCTGTCTCTTGAAGTTGTACTCCAGCCACCGAGTAGTCAAGCTTGGGCCTTCTCGCACTTGTACCCATTCTCATTACCTTACATTTTGAAGTATTGAATTTCATTAGCCACTTTTCTGACCACTCATGCAGATTATTTAGATCCTTCTGAAGTTCTCTACCAATGTTCTCGTTTTTTACTTTCTTCACAATCTTTGCATCATCTGCAAACATATTCATGAATGAATTTACACACTCTGGTAGGTCATTTACATATACAAGGAACAAATGTGGCCCTAAAACTGAACCCTGTGGAACTCCACTACTAACTCTTCTCCATTCAGACACTGAGTGTCTTACTCTAACCCTCTGTTCCCTTCCTTCTAAGTAAGTTTTTATCCATTCCAAAACATTTCCACCTATTCTAGCCATTGATTGCAGCTTCCTAATAAGTCTCCCATGTGGAACAGTGTCAAACGCTTTCTGGAAGTCTAGGAATATGCAATTTGCCCAGCCCTCTCTTTCCTGTAAGATTTGGCTTACCTCATCATAAAATTCTAATAAGTTTGTTACTGTTGATCTACCTTCTCTGAAGCCATGTTGCCCCACTGACAAAAAGTTGAAGGATTCCAAGTGAAGAGAGATATGTTTCCTTAGTAGTTTCTCCATAACTTTGCAAACTATGCTGGTCAAGAAAACTGGTCTATAGTTCAGAGCCGTATCCCTCCTTCCCTTTTTGAAGATAGGTATCACATTTGCTTGTTTCCAGCATCTTGGAATCTCCCCCGTGTGTGTGTGTGTGTGTGTGTGTGTGTGTGTGTGTGTGTGTGTGTGTGGAGAGTGTGTGTGATTACCTAATTGTGTTTACGGGAAAGAGCCCAAAGCTCGTATCTTCCCGTCTCCTGATCGGTTCCATTTTAGACTTAGTGATACTTATCGTACCTGTCCATAAAACTATGGATTGAGATAGCATTAACTACCTCCTCACCTAGCCAATTCCAATTATCAACTACTCTTACACTGAAAAAGTATTTCCTTACATCCTGCAAAGAAGTTTTCTTACGAAGCTTCAAACTATGACCTCTAGTTCTAGAGCCAGCCATATCGAAATATCGATCCCTATCCACTCTATCATAACCATGAAGGAATTTAAAGACTGTCACCATATCCCCCCTTACTCTTCTAGCTTCGAGTGATGGCAAGTCTAATTCCCTCAGCCTCTCATCATAACTGAGATTGCGTATTTCTGGCACCAGTTTCGTGGCATGTCTTTGAACTTTTTCAAGCTTAGCTATGTGCTTTTTCAAGTGCGGATTCCAAAAGGGGGCTGCATATTCCAGTTTTGGCCTCACATAGGTTACATAAATATTTCTGAACATTTCCTTGTCCATGTGCCTGAAGGCTACCCTTACATTTGATAAGAATGCATATGCTGCCCTTACTACGCCATTTATATGTATTTCTGGAGACAAATCTGCCAGTATGTTTACTCCTAGATCTCTCTCATTTTCTGTCTCTTGAAGCTGTACTCCAGCCACCAAGTAGTCAAGCTTGGGCCTTCTTGCACTTGTACCCATTCTCATTACCTTACATTTTGAGGTATTGAATTTCATTAGCCACTTTTCTGACCACTCATGCAGATTATTTAGATCCTCCTGAAGTTCTCTACCATTGTTCTCGTTTTTTACTTTCTTCACAATCTTTGCATCATCTGCAAACATATTCATGAATGAATTTACACACTCTGGTAGGTCATTTACATATACAAGGAACAAAAGTGGCCCCAAAACTGAACCCTGTGGAACTCCACTACTAACTCTTCTCCATTCAGACACTGAGTGTCTTACTCTAACCCTCTGTTCCCTTCCTTCTAAGTAAGTTTTTATCCATTCCAAAACATTTCCACCTATTCTAGCCATTGCTTGCAGCTTCCTAATAAGTCTCCCATGTGGAACAGTGTCAAACGCTTTCTGGAAGTCTAGGAATATGCAATCTGCCCAGCCCTCTCTTTCCTGTAAGATTTGGCTTACCTCATCATAAAATTCTAATAAGTTTGTTACTGTTGATCTACCTTCTCTGAAGCCATGTTGCCTCACTGACAAAAAGTTGAAGGATTCCAAGTGAAGAGAGATATGTTTCCTTAGTAGTTTCTCCATAACTTTGCAAACTATGCTGGTCAAAGAAACTGGTCTATAGTTCAGAGCCGTATCCCTCCTTCCCTTTTTGAAGATAGGTATCACATTTGCTTGTTTCCAGCATCTTGGAATCTCCCCCGACTCCAGTGACTCCTTAAATATGATACTTAGTGCCACTGATATTGTGTTTGCGCATTTTTTAAGCACATGAGGGGATATGTCATCAGGACCTGTAGCTTTATGAACATCTAAATCCATCAGCGCTTTGCATACCTATGTGGCTGTAAGGTTGATGTTCTCTAATACCGGCCCTTGAGCTTCTATCACTGCAATCTGAGGGGGTGGGGTATTTTCTACTGTAAATACTGACTGAAACTCCTTGTTCAATTCTTTGCAGATCTCTTCGTCCGTCTCAGTGATGCTTCCATCCGCTCTCTTTAGCCTTAAAACCTGTTCTTTTACCTTCAGTTTTCCTCTGATAAAGCTGTGGAAAAGCTTGGTATTTTCTTTAGCCTTCCTGGTGATGTCCCTCTCATAATCTCTCTCTGCCTCTCTCCTTTTACTTAGGTAGTCATTTCTTGCTCTTTTGTAGGCTTGCCAGGCATTTATGTTTTTTCTTCTCCTATACCTTTTCCAGCATTTGTCTCTCCACTCCTTAGCTCTTTTACACCCATTTACGAACCATTTCTCTCTGGCATGAATTACACCTACTTTGGTGACAGGTATGCAGCAATCTACTATCTTCCCATATTTCTCACAAAAGATGTCATGCATTTCTTGTACAGATTTGTTGTAAAATAAGGTTCTCCAGTCAATAACTGCAAAAAGCTCATTCATTTTGATGTAATCTCCTTTCGGATAGTTCCTCCTCATGTCCTCAGTGCCTCTACTCTCAGGAAGAATATCTTCAATGATATACTCCATCAACAACACACAGTGGTCACTCTTTCCAATTGGTGGTTCATACTCAATATTTTCAATATCCAACACATTATCTGTGAACACTAGATCAAGTAGTGATGGCTCATCCCCACCCCTGGCTCTTGTTGGTTCCATTACATGTTGGTGTAGGAAATTCCCTTGTACGCAATCTAGGAATCTTGCCCCGAATGAGTCCTCACCACTGTGTGGGTCAAGATTTATCCAATCTATCTCTTTATGATTAAAGTCTCCCATAATCAAAATCCTACATTTTTTCTCCCGTGCCATGTTAACAACTGAGTTTATGACTTCAATAGTACCTATATGACTTTCCTCATAAATTTCAAGCCTATTTTGGTTCCTTGGTGGGTTGTATACAACAGTTATTATAATGCTCTGTGTGCGTGTGCGTGTGCGTGTGTGTGTGTGTGTGTGAGATTACCTAATTGTGATTACCTAATTGTGTTTACGGGAAAGAGCCCAAAGCTCGTATCTTCCCGTCTCCTGATCGGTTCCATTTTTAGACTTAGTGATACTTATCATACCTGTCCTTAAAACTATGGATTGAGGTAGCATTAACTACCTCCTCGCTTAGCGAATTCCAATTATCAACTACTCTTACACTGAAAAAGTATTTCCTTACATCCTGCAAACAAGTTTTCTTCCGAAGCTTCAAACTATGACCTCTAGTTCTAGAGCCAGCCATATCGAAATATCGATCCCTATCCACTCTATCATAACCATGAAGGAATTTAAAGACTGTCACCATATCCCCCCTTACTCTTCTAGCTTCGAGTGATGGCAAGTCTAATTCCCTCAGCCCCTGTGTGTGTGTGTGTGTGTGTGTGTGTGTGTGTGTGTGTGTGTGTGTGTGTGATTGTTACATGATACTTTCATTCAAATGCACGTCTTATGACAAGTAACAAGTAAGCAATTGACGTGTACCTCCGCTACCAAAGACGTCAAGCCCTGGATTCAACCGTGGGTGAGAGATAAGCGATGAAAACACTTAGTTTATCTAGAAGTTAGAGATTTCCTCTAGGAATCAATGCCCCGTCCCCTTGACGTAACTATTCTCGGAAAGGGCTCTTACAGTACTCCGCGTGACCTATATCAAGACTCAGGTACTTCAAATACACACAACAATGGGAGGTGGGCATGGCTTGTGCACATGCCTCTGCCAATAACATTTGGAAGTTCTATAAACCCCCACTTGGGGGAAATATCCCATACTGTCCGGTGCAGGGGGGGGCTGAAACAATGCATGTTCCCCCGCAGATATGTAGGCCTATTCTCAACAATACAAAAAGTAGCCAGAGAACTCCGTTTGTACACAGGGTGCCAGAACACTTGACTTGGCACCCTTGGACGTGATCTATACATCATAATAATAATAATAATACTAAATATAATAATACTTTTCATAGTAATGTAATAATAATAGTACACAATGCCTCTCGTTCAAACAAACAAACAAAAAAAAAAGATCAATTAAGCCTTTTCCTCGACCCGTTACGAAATTAAATACACCTCAGTGTGGAAATTCTGCTGCCACGCCTTAGAGAATAAATTTTGTACCGCTCCCTCAACATCTAAGTGGCAACATAAGATTGGCTTTAATCTCATAGAAAGAAGAAGAAAGGCTACCGATTCATTCGGGTACCGCTCAGCTGGTTAAAACATTGACTCAATGCATGGCATCATGACTTCAAATTCCAGATATCTATTTCCTCTTTACTTCCACTTAAGAAATGGTACATATTTTGAAATTATTAGATTGGCAGAGACGTCATACTTTGCTGAGTGAGATATTTCCCTCAGATGCCTGATTTGCAAGTAAAGGGTTAGGAACCCTTATAAGTACTGTACAATATTTGTGAAGAGAAAAGCTTATCTGGTAATCTAAAATTTAATGAACTGGACAAGAACTCATAAAAAAAAAGAAAAAGAAACTCTGGGAATTCTTGCCACCAACAGTTCAAGGCCAGCTACCGCAAATTTCCAAATGTCCCAAAATTCATACTCTTCGTTCAAATGAATAAATATTAAGACATAGAGAAATGAACAATGTACTGTGAGAAAAGTTAAGAGACAGCTTGGGGGGCAGTAGATAATTGTCAATATAATAATACTAGTAACAAAGGTATTTATGTATTTGGTTATATTGAATTCATTTACATAATTACCAAACACAAAGCCATAAATATAATTTTATGCAAAATAGTTTGTTGAGTATGGTGAAAGAATAGTCACGCTGCATTGTAGTATACATATATATCAAGTTAACGGCTTTATTTACTTATTTGTTTATGTATTTGGTTACAGTGGATTATATTGAATTTATATAAAAAATCACCAAACACATAAAAGTAAATACGATTTTATGCAAAATAGCATGTTGAGGTTGGCGAAAGAATAGTCACACGACATTGTTGTATATGTATACATCAAATTAATGGCTTAATTTATTTATCTGCTTATGTATTAGATTATTTAAAGGAATTAGACTTAATTCATTTACAAAATTACCACCTACACACTCCCCAACTTACGAATGAGTTAGGTTCCAGAAGTCCGTTCACAAGTAGATTTGTTTGTAATGTGTTTAGGTAAAAAAAGTACTGTACACTACATACATATGCACTACTGCACAGTACTTACTCGTAGGTTAGACACTTAACTTCTACGTAAAACAAAGAATACACTACTAATTAATTTTACTATGCGCATAAGTTAATATTTTGTAAATACAGGACTGTATATGCACAAGGTTCCAGGACCCTTTGTGTCAGATATCCCTGTTGAAGAGAGTGATAGAGAGCTTCTTCTCCCAAAGAGTTAATAGCTCTTCTCCAGAAATGTCTTCAACAATAACCAAATACATAATATTAACTTTTCCCTGAAATATGAGCTGAAGACTCTTTTTCCTATCAAGTTAATATTATTTCATTAGTTATTTACTTATTTATGTACAGTATTTGGTTATTTGATGGAACTGGATATACAGTAATGATCCCAACCCCCGAACTTAATCCGTTCCTAATACCTGTTCTTGAGTTGGTTTCTTCAGAGTTGGATTTATTTTTCCCATTGAAAAGCATGTAAATTCAATTAATCCGTTCCTAGCCACAATATTTATTTTAAAATTTTTCTAGTGAGATAAACATGAAATATAATACAGGTTATATGTATATTATCTGTAAAAGGAAAATTACATTAATAACAGAAAGGAATTCTACTCTACTAAAATAAAACATGTACTTATTCAGGTGTACAGTATACACTAGTTGATACCCAGTATAAAATAGCAAAGTCCAACGCTTAGGAAAAGTTGTCTCATTCTCCCACTAATAACAAATAGGTAAGAAACAAATACCGTAGTTAAGAAACAGTACTGTATTTACTTTTGTAGATGATTATTGCTGGCATACGTGGATGGTGGTGAAGGAGGAGGGGACTAATTTTGGAAGGAGAGTTTCCTAATTTCTTTCTTCACTTCCACTGTTGTGTCTAGGGTGTTGGACGCCACTGAAACTAATGCTTTTAACTTTCTTAGGAGCCATAATAAGGGCTAGCTTAAAGGCAAAACAATGAAAATAAAGCAAGACATCGAAGAATAGCCCCAACGTATTCCCTGCATGGACGGGGCGAGGGGACTGGGAATCCCCCCCTGCAAGATGTCAAAGAAGAAGGGGAGTAGAGGGGAGAATAACTTCTCCCCAAACTCTAGTTTTGGGGTGTCTAAATGTGCGTGGTTGTAGTACGATAGAGATCAAAAGTTGTGAGACTGGATATATGTTTGGTAGGAAGAGGATGGATGTATTGGCATTGTGTGACACAAAGATGAAAGGAAAAGGAGAAGTGGCATTTGGTGATGGGACAGATAGGGTGTCTGGGGTTGAAAGGGGGAGAGCGAGAGAAGGTGTGGCATTATTGCTGAGTGAATGGATGGTAAATAAGGTAGTGCAATGGAAAGAAGTGTCATCTAGGCTGATGTGGGTGAGGGCTAGGATAGGTAGGGAATGTTGGGCTTTTGTTAATGGTTAGGGGCCAGGATCTGAGAGAAGTGAGGAAGAGCGGGATGAATTCTGGAATGAGTTAACTAGGCATATGGATGGTCTAAGAAGAAGGAACTATGTAGTTGTGTTGGGTGACTTGAATGCCAGAGTGGGTGATGGAGAGGTAAAAGGTGTAATAGGAAAGCATGGGGTACCAGGTGGGAATGAGAGTGGCGAGAGACTGATAGATATGTGTGTGGAGCAAGAGTGGGTGATAGGTAATAGTTTTTTCAAGAAAAAATTAATAAATAAGTATACATGGATGAGATTGGCAAATGGAAGAGTGAAAGAAAGAGCATTGATGGATTGTGTTGGTAGCAAAGAGCATGATTGGTAGAGTGAAAGATGTGCATGCATTTAGGGGTGTGGATGCTGGGATGTCTCATCATTTTTTGGTTGAAGCAAAAGAGTGGGGGGATGTAAAAGGGAAATGGTGAAGGTGGAAGAGTTGAAAAAGCCAGAGAAGAGACAGGAATATCAGGACATGTTGAAAGTGCATATGACAGGGTGAAAGAAAGAAAAGTTGGGGAGTTAGAGGAGGAATGGGGGTTGATGAAAGAATGTTATGTGGGACATGCAAATGATGTGTGTAGAAAGAGGTTTGTTGGAGGTGGCATGAGGAGGGGCAGCGAGTGGTGCAATGAAGGGGTGAAAATGAAGGTGGAAGTGAAAAAGAGGGCTTTTGAGGAATGGCTGCAGGGTAACAGTAGGGAAAAGTATGAAAGATATAGGGAGAAAAATATGGAAACCAAGCGGAAGGTAGAGGAAGAGAAGAGGTTGGCAAATGTTAGGTGGGGATAGGATTTTAGTAGGTCATATGAAGAGAATAAAAAGAAGTTTTGGAAAGAAGTGAAGAGAGTAAGGAGGGGTGGTTCGAGGGTGGAAGAGACAGTGAAAGATGTGAATGGACATATGTTAAGAGGGAACGATGCAAGGAAAAGATGGGCAGAATATTTTGAGTGCTTCTTGAATGTTGAGGAAGATAGAGAGGCAGCTATAGTGGCAGTGGGGGGTGTTCAAGTGCCTGTAATTCTATCTATCTACCTTGGCTGTCTCCCCCAAATGTGGGGTAGCCGACATTAAAAAAAAAAAAAAATAAATAAAATAAGGGGATTACTTTGCTCTATGGGTAATGACGAGGGAGCTAGCAACCGTTCAGATGGCACTGCTGGAGTGCCACAGCCCATCCTCCCGGCTCTGCCACAACCTGTGTCGCTTCATAACTGCCAACTCCTCCTACTGCCCCTACCACAGGGCTACTTCTGTGTGATGCAGCCCCATGGTAACAGTAGATGCCCATCAGAGCTGCGTCACAATCGCTCACCACTCATTCCTATTCCTAGCACGCTCACTTGCTTCTCTCACATCCATCCTCCTATCATTCAGGGCTCTCCTTACTCCATCCATCCACCCAAACCTAGGCCTCCCTCTAGCATTTCTCCCATCAACTCTCGCATTCATCACCTTTTTCAGCACTCTTTCATCATCCATCCTCTCCACATGGCCAAACCATCTCACAACATTCATATCTACTCTGTCTGCAAATACTCTCCTCACACCCGTTCTTGCTCTCACCACTTCATTCCTAACCCTATCTAACCGAGATATACCAATCATACTCCTCAGTCATTTCATCTCAAACACATTTAGTTTCCATCTCTAACTTACTTTCATACCCCATAACTCTGATCCATACATCATAGTTGGCACAATCACTTTCTCATACAAAACTTTCTTAACATTCATATTCTAATCCTCTATTCTTCATCACTCCTTTCATCACACCCAACACTTTACATCCTTCATTCACTCTGTGACACACATCTGCTTCCACTCCAACATTTGCAGCTATAACTGAGCCTAAATACTTAAACTGACCAACTTCCTCAAGCGTCTCTCCATTCAACACAACATGCAATCCAGCACCATCCTCATTTCTTCTACACCTCATAACCTTACTCTTTCCCACATTCACTTGCAACTTCCTTCTCTCACACATCATTCCAAATTCTGACACTAACTGACACAGCTTCTCCTCTGAATCTGCCACCACCACAGTATCATCTGCAAACAGCAACTGATTCAGCTCCCACTTGTTATCATCCCCATCTACCATTCTCAAACCTCGACCATGCACTAGCTCATTCACCTCTCTTACAACTCCATTAATATATAAATTTAACAGCCATGGTGACATCACACATCCCTGTCTCAGTCCCACACTCACTGGAATCCACTCACTCACTTCATTCCCTACCCTAACACAAGCTCTACTGCCCTCATACAAACTCTTCACTGCATGCAACATTTTACCATCAATTCCATATAACCTCAAAACATTCCACATTGCCTCTCTATCAACTCTATCATACGCTCTCTCCAGATCCAAAAATGCAAAATACACATCCTTACCCTATGCTAAATATTTCTCACATAACTGCCTAACTATAAAAATCTTATCTATACAACCTCAACCTCTCCTAAAACCACTCTGCACTTCCGCGATCACATTTTCTGTCTTATCCCTAATCCTATTAATCAGTATCCTACCATACACTTTTCCTACCACACTCAATAAACTTATACACCTAAATTTACTGCATTCATACACATCTCCCTTATCTTTGTATAGGGGCACTATACAAGCAATCACCCATTCCACTGGCACCATTGACAACAAAAAGCATATATTAAACACTCACTAACCATTCCAATGCAGTCACACCTCCTTCTTTCAACATCTCCGCTCTCACACTATCCATTCCAGGTACTTTACCTGCTTTCGCTTCATACAATGCCTTTTTCACCTCCTCTCTTTTAATCTCTCTTTCATTTTCATCTCCCATTACTGGCAATTGAACACTCCCCACTGGCACTATAGCGGCCTCTCTATCTACCTCAACATTCAGCAAGCACTGAAAATACTCTGCTCATCTTTTCCTTGCATCGTTCCCTCTTAACATCTGTCCATTCACATCTTTCACTGTCTCTTCCATCCTCGATCCACCCATCCTTACTCTCTTCACTCTTTCCAAAACTTCTTTTTATTCTCTTCATATGACCTACTAAAATCCTGCACCCACCTAATATTTGCCAACCTCTTCTCTTCCTCTACCTTCCGCTTAGTTTCCACATTTTTCTCCCTATATATTTCATACAGTTACTGTTTGCAGATGATACTGTGGTGGTGGCAGATTCAGAGGAGAAGCTGTGTCAGTTAGCGTCAGAAGTTGGAATGGTGTGTGAGAGAAGGAAGTTGCAAGTGAATGTGGGAAAGAGTAAGGTTATGAGGTGTAGAAGAAATGAGGATGGTGCTGGATTGAATGCTATGTTGAATGGAGAGACACTTGAGGAAGTTAATCAGTTTAGTATTTGGGCTCGGTTATAGCTGCAAATGGTGGAGTGGAAGCAGATGAGTGTCACAGAGTGAATGAAGGATGTAAAGTGTTGGGTACGTTGAAAGGAGTGATGAAAAATAGAGGGTTGGAAATAAATGTTTAGAAAGTTTTGTATGAGAAAGTGGTTGTGCCAACTGTGATGTATGGATCAGAGTTATGGGATATGAAAGTGAGACGGAAACTAAATGTGTTTATGATGAAATGTCTGAGGAGTATGATTGGTGTATCTCGGTTGGATAAGGTTAGGAATGAAGTGGTGAGAGCAAGAACGGGTGTGAGGAGAGAATTGGCAGACAGACTAGATATAAACGTTCTGAGATGGTTTGGCCATGTGGAAAGTATGGATGATGAAAGAGTGCTGAAAAAGTGATGAATGCGAGAGTTGATGGGAGAAATGCTAGAGGGAGGCCTAGGTTTGGGTGGATGGATGGAGAAGGAGAGCCCTGAATGATAGGAGGATGGATGTGAGGGAAGCAAGTGAGCGTGCTAGGAATAGGAATGAGTGGTGAGCGATTGTGACGCAGTTCTGATGGGCATTTGCTGTTACCACGGGGCTGCATCTTGCCGAAGTAGCCGGGAGGATGGGCTGTGGCACTCCAGCAGTGCCATCTGAACAGTCGCTAGCTCCCTCGTTATTGCCCATAGAGCAAAGTAATCCCCTTATTGTTTTCTTTTTTTTTATGTCGGCTAACCCCAATTAAAGGGGGAAACAGCCAAGGTAGATAGATAGATAGATAGATCAGCTAATGAATTTATGGATAAAGTCAATATCACCTATGAACAAGAAAAATCTATTACAAAACAAAATATGAAAAGGAAAATTAAAGGAAATTATCTTAGCAATTGAATAAATGAAGTACAGTACAAGGAAAGTAGTTTAAAAATATACTCTAAATGGACAAAGAATTGAAAAAGTGATGAAAAGTTATATGACAATAGAGCAGCATCATTTATTTTTTACAAAACAACAAAAATAAATTTTGAAGAAAGAGAGACACCAAAAGGACAGCACAATAAGAACAATAAGAACGCATTTTTAAGAGAAGTGCAGTTGTAAAGGCATTGCTTCTCAACCTCTCATCAGACATATCGTTTATCGAGTTGCAAAAAAATGGATATAAATTTTTGTTTGTTTGATTACATATTTTCAAGATGATTAAAAGAAAGATGTCATTAGTGCTTTGGTTGGAAGATCAGCATCGACAGCGCATCCCAGTGGGCCTCCTGTTCATTCAGGAGAGAGCAAATGGGAAAAGGGGAAGAAGCGTCACCCACTTGTTGTGGTCATTCGCTGGCGTTAAGCCGTTCGACCCAAAGTTGGATATGGGGGCTGAAGTTATCCAGTTATCGAGATGCAATCCAACCACAGTAGCAAAGGTAAGCAGGACTGTATAGTGTACTTTTACTATTTCTATGTCTTAGATTGAGAACGTAAGACTATTTTTCTATGTTTTAGAGTATTTATTTTTAGCATTGGTGGGAGACTTAGGTTCAAATGTACGTGTTCCGACTTATGATGAAATCGGGTTAGAGTTACAGCAGCGGGCAGGAATGGAACTCTATGGTAAATGGGGGATCCCCTGTAGTAGTTTTAGAGGAATTAGGTTGTTGAGCATAATTGGTAAGGTATATGGAAAAGTGCTAATTGAGAGAATTGGGAAAGGTACTAAGAGACTGATTGGGGAGGAACATTGTGGGGTCAGGAGAGGAAGAGGATGAGTGGATTAGAAGTTTGCGGTAAAACAGGTATGTGAGATGTTCAGAGAGAAAGGTAGGGATGCTTTATGGGCTTTTATGGACTTAGAGAAAGCGTATGACAGGGTTAAAGAGAGGCACTGTGAAGTGCGTTGTGACTGTATGGAATATTTGGATGTTTGTTAAATGCGGTCAAGAGTTTTTACATAAATAGTAGAGCATGTGTGTGAGTCAGGATTGGTATGAGTGATTGCTTTGAGGTGAACATAAGTTTACATCAAGGTTATGCAATGTTGCCATGGTTGTTTAATGTAAATATGGAAGGAGTGGTAAGGGAAATAAATGAAAGTGTATCAGACAAATGCTTGGCATTAGAGGGTGAGTAAGGAAACTTCTGGAAAAGGAACCAATTGTTATTTGCAGATGACACAGCAATGGAGGCTGATACAGATAATGAACTGAATCGCTTGGTGATTAAGTTTGTTAGGGTGTGTGAAAGAAGGAAGTTGTGGGTGAATATTGATAAAAAGTAGTCATGAGATGCATGAGGAGTGTTAATGTTGGCAGATTGAATGTAGAAGTACATGGGGAATTGTTTAAAAAAATTGAGTTTTAAGTAGCTGGGGTTGCAAGTACCAAGGAAAGGATGAGTAGAGGCAAAGGTAAGTCATAGAGTTAAGGAAGCAAGTAAATATCTCGGTGGGTTCGCGCCCCGTCGCGGACTGAGGATAGTAAGGGTATACACTCAGGGAAACGATTACATCTGCCAAAACAAGTCTTTCCTAAGAAGGCAACCGTCCTAGCCCTTAGTAGAAATTGGAGTTTGTGATGTAAAACCGAATCCAAATAGATATTTGAGAATGAATGTAGAGAGAAGGATATATGAATGTATGATTGTGCCAATAGCATTGTATGGAGCAGAGCCTTGGAATGCAAGAGAGGATGAGAAGAACAATTTGATTATAATGGATATGAGGTGTCGGAGAAGTATGTTTGGTGTATCTAGAATAGATACAGAAAGAAATGAGATCAGGCAGAGAACAGGTGTTCAATGAAAGCTGTCGGATAGTCAGATCAGAGAGTACAGAGGGTCCCCGTTCTATGTCAGGGTTCCGTTCCTGACAGTTGACTTAGCCCAGATTTTGAAGTAAGTGGAAAACACCTAAATCCGAACCTAGGTTCCAACCAATGTTAAAAACAAATACTCTAAAAAATAGATACATAATCTAAGTTTTTAATATTACACATAAAAACAGTAAAACTAAACTTAACAGTTTTGCTTACCTTTACTTGTGTAATCTAAATCATAAAAATTGTAAAAGTACACTACAGTGTAGTCCAGTTTACAGTACAATATTACTCACCTTTACTTGTGTGATCGACTTGCACACTGGATGGGGCGTTGCAAGGTATGGTAACCCCCTCTCCCTGATTGATTCTGCTAACACACTGGGAAACTCTTCTGCTGCTTTCTATGTTTGGCAATTTTGTAAATAAGTTCAATATAATCCTCCAGTATAACCAAATACATAAACAAATCAATAAATAAAGCAATTAACTTGATTTATACGAATACAGCTGTGCTGCTAGCTGTGTACTCGTCTGCCGAGCTAACAAACAATTCAGCACGTGGTTTGAATTTACCGCACAAACCAGATGGGCCGAAAAATTTATTTATTAATAATTTACTATTTATTTTTGGCCACTTGACGCAATGGTAGAACTGCGTAACTCGGAACGACTTAAAACTGAGACTCCCTGTACAGGTACTGAGTTGATTTGGACACATGGAAAGAATGAGTGATTGATGAATGAATAGCAAAATGAGTGTGGAGTACAGAAGTGAATGGAGCTAGGCCAAGAGGAAAACCTAGAATGAGATGGATGGATAGAGTGAAAAGGGCACTGAATGCACGTGGACTGTCAGTGGAGCAGGGAAGAGACAGGAATGAGTGGAGGAAGATTGTATATAGGTAACACAGGCCAAAGGGATTTCTCGCACCTGCTAGCTCAGCGAACTGTGATGGATGGCGTGAGGGAAGTTGCAGTGTGATGAAGCAGTGGGGGTATACCAGCTGCGGTTGTCAGGCCTCACTGTAGAATATCCTTACCTGCCTACATTGTGGATGACCCAAGCATGGAGGTAAGTGGGAAATGTGCAACCCTTTATCCCCAAGGAGCTAAGAGGAGTAGATAGGGTATGTGTGGATTGTGGTGAATGCATTTCTTGGCTTAGCCACTTCTCTTAAAAGAGGAAATGGGGCCATTTATATGTGTAAATATGTCAATGCATCCATTGCTTACATTTCCAGAATGTTTACATTTTGTCACAGAGCAAAATAGTTAAGTTTAATTGCATTTAAGAAACTATTATGTGGGCAGCTCTGAACATGAATTTGCAGTGAATTTCATCATGTTTTATGAGATTATTATTTCGCAAATCTATGAAGAACTTTGCAGTGCATTTTCCTGCTTCTTTTGGTTTTGTTGTTTTACTGCATTTCATTTACGTTTCTTTGTTATACATTGTGATACAGTGAATTTTTTAAGAAATGCACTGTACAAATAGGCCATCATGGGACCAAAGAAATTACATGAACTTACCAAAACAAAAAGAAAAGGGGTTAGAGGTAAAAATCGATGTTAAAAAAAGAAAAAATAGCAAATTATGACAATTGCGTTAATAACTGCGATATTGTCAATCATTTTGGTGTCCCAAAATCAACAATCTGTACTTTTTTCAAACATAAAAAGGCAATCAAGGGAACTGATTATGCAAAGCTAGCAAAAGTTTTAGATAAACAATAATTTTTCTCCCCTTCCCATTCCTGACCACCTTCCACTATTCTCCTCAATACAGGAACAATGACTTAAAATTTTGCTCTATATTCACCTATTTGCATTATATTCATTCTTTTCATGTTATATTTATTAATTTTCATTGGTTCTGTCTACGAATTTATAAATGAAATACTATTTTAAAGGCATAAATAAGCAATGGTCTGGAGTCCAGGAACAGATAAATCCATTTTACATTGATTGCTATGGACATAATTATTTGGATTTTTGAAACTTCTTGGTGATCAAACCATTATTAGCAACTAATTAAATTAGAAAATCAAGGTTCCACTGTATTATTATCATTCATGGTACTGACTTTGGTGGTATATAAATATCATACTATATTGAGACACTACAGCATAGGTACAGTGTAGAATACAGTATTAAGTTTCTTTATATATGGTGTTTAAATAATGTTCAAACTGCTTAATATTTGCCTTTTTTGGAACTTAACTCACATATTAAGAGGAACTTGTATCATAATGACCATCTTACAAACATTTTATCTTACAGCCAAGTAGTTCAGATTGACTTAACCTGGGAGAAATATACTCCACTGGGTAAATTCCTACATCACATGCACAAAATATAGCAGTCTGATGACTAATATTTTCTTTCCATTTGCTCTAAATATGAAATGGAAATAAATAATAAAGATTTTATAAAAAGTCTACCATAAGGGGTAAATGTCTCGGTAATAGGGTGTGCATTTTGGCATAAATATAGTAGCCACTCTCCATTGTGATAACTACAATTAATTTCTACTGGTGAGAATAATTTAAAAAAAACATCAAATACTGGAAAACTTAATTAATTTTCATCCTTTAACTTGCAGAAATCAGCATCATGTCCCACCCAAAATAAAAAAAAACTAACCAGACACTTGTTTGCTTATCACAGTAACTCTGGTCAAAAGGGTATATTACACAATGCTTCGGACAGCTGATCCTCGTTGATCAGCCCTACCCAAGTGTTCTTCTCTCTTGTTTTTTTTCTGCGTTAGTGCAGCTACACTAAACACACCTTTCTCTCCTTTTACTTTTCTTTCTGTATAAGTACAGTTACACTAAATTCACTTACCTTTCTCTATCTGCTTCGGATGCTTCAAGATATTTAGTTTTTTCAGCGATATCCAGCTGAGCCCATTTCTGAGCTACTAATTTGGTTATCTCAGGGAATGCCAAACCAGAATTTGTCTGTCGAAGTATCTCTCTCTGATCACCCATGAAGAGCATATATCCTGGTAAAGAGCAAGATCATAATGTGTCCAATAAAAAATTACAAAAAGAGGCTCAGGTTAACGTGCAAATTCATAAAGCATTTCTCAACAGTATTTATATTTTTCATTCCCATGATGACAAATCAATATTCAACTGAAAAGACAGGGGGACCAACATAGTGTAAGCGGTTTAATGCTCAAGAGGTGACAGATCCTAGTTCGAGATCAGAGTGGAGCGATAGAAAGGGCATCCAACCTTAATTCCCAAACTTCAATCCATCTGTGTCCTCTCCCTAATGGGGACTTATGGCAACAAATTAAAAAAAAGAAAAAAAAAATAGAGAAATATCATGATATTCCCTCTGGTTATACAGTGGTAGTAGATGTAATCTACAGTATTCTTTCAGTCTAAAAACCTATTTTTTCTCTTGTTGATCCTACTGTTCAGTAAATTTTTCATTACATGCAAAACTAAAATTATGCTAAGGCAACTTTGATTTACACTGCTAATTAAGCAAGTGAGACATCAGAGAATACAGAAAAAGTATGTGATGCTTATAAAAACTCACCCCATCAACTATACCTACAATATACTTTTACACAAAACAAAATTTTATGGACCTTACCTGATAGGGGACCTTTAGGAGCATTAGAATCTTTAGGTAATAGCCTCCGCTTACGACCTTTAGGCCAACCTTTCTTTTTTGGAGAACTATCATTATTACAGACAATACCATTGTTATTGTTATTACCATTGATGTGGTTGGAGCCACTAGTATTACTACTTCCAGCTGCTCCGGTTGTCATGGCAATTGCTACGTATCTGAAGCAATGCAACAATATATTAGTTTCTGTTCCCATTAGATATTATTTTCAATGAACTAATGCTAGCTCTCATTATACTCACATTTACACAAATAAAACATAACAAATTACATATATATTCAGACACTCCCCAACATATGAATAATATAGGTTCCAAAAGTCTGTTCGTAAATAGAATCGTTTCGTAAGTCGTGCTTAGGTAAAAAAAAAAAAGTCATTTATCTGTTACATAACACAAAGTATGCAGTATCAATGAATTTTAATAGAGTAACAATAATGTAATAATACAGCAAAGTACAGTAATACATACATTAATACATGGGAAGATAAGTTGGTGTTTGTAAGCACACTGTGGTGTGTTTATACTCGCCGATATGGAGGCTAAGTGTTATATATGTCAAAATTCACATGGAATGGTGAATGATTGGATTGGGTGTGACTGTTGTATGGAAAAACTGGCTCATCTGAGATGTGCTGGTCTTGATGGTGTGATATTTAGTGAATATTCCCAAGATAAATTGGATATGTAATCACTGTGGTGTGCTGTTTAAGGACTTGATGGAGGAGAAATCATTATCAATGGTGAATGATCATGTTATAGATAGGATTTCTACAACAGTTTTGCATGTAATGAAAGATGCAAAGGAAGAGATACTTCAGAAGGTGGTAGCAATGGGTAAGTTAGTGAATCCATCAAACGCTGACGAACTGAAAAAGAAGGAGCGACCTGCTGAGAGGAATTTGGTGATTGTTGAGTCAGCTGATGATACAACAGATATGCGAGAGAAGGAAGAGGTTGCCAAGGCGTAAAATTGAGTACAGGTGACTGATACAAGTGTTTCTGATAAAATTATGAATTTTGTTACAGGAGGAGAGATGAATGAGGCTACAATAAAGTTGAATGAAGTAGATAATCTCAGTGTAAAGAACAAGAAAAGAAAGCTTACTCCAATTATCGTGAAAGTAATGTGGCTAAAGAAAAATAGAAGGATCAAGTTATTGAGAATCTGATAGAGGAGAAATTAATATTTAGTGTCAGTGGATGATGTGCAACAGGGAATGTCTCTTATTTTTGACAAGCCAGCATCAGGTAACACAGTGCACTACATATTGAAATGTGACCCTTCTGTAAGGAAATTAATTCATGATAATCAAGATGTAGTTAAGTTAAGAATTGTAGTATGAGACATAAGAAGGATCAATGTACAGCTACTGATATGAAATGTATAAATTGTGTGAGATAAAAGCATAAGGAGACTGATCATTGTGTAGGAGATAAATGTTGCCAAGTATTGAAAAATGAGATTGAAAGAATAAAAGTAATAACTGATCATGGTTACTGAAGATACATGTTCTGAAATAAGAAGTGGTTTTATTAATATTCAGTCGGTAGGGAATAAAACTGGAGATTCATGAATTAATAAATGATAAGAATTTTTAAATACTTGCATCAGCAGAAACATGGTTAAATTAATATGATACAGCCAAGATAAGTGAGATGACACCGGACAAATACTCATTCTTATTGGTTCCAAGGGCTTATAGAAGAAGAGGTGGAGTAGGAATATTTATATCAAATTCTCTTTTAAAAATCAAGAAAGAAAGAAGTATTTGCGATGAGAGTTTTGAATTTATAGAAGTGAGTTTTGAACATGGTGGTCGTAATTTATTATTATTGTAGTGTATAGATCTCCAAATTTGCAAATCACCGTGTTTTTTATAGATTTTATATTATGTTTGGAAGGTGGTGATATAGTGAATGCAAAAACTTTCATTTGTGGTGACTTTAATTTTTGGTATGATAATTTAGATAACCTAGATGCAAATGAGTTTAGAGAAATAATAGATATGTTCCAATTTGGAAATGGGGTTGAGGAGGTTACCTCAAATACAGGTTACATGTTAGATCTTATATTTTGTAATATGGATCATAGCTATGATCTTAATGACTGTGATGAGGAAACAAATACGATTTTGTCGGTGCATAAACTAGTGAGCTTCATGATTCCCTTTAATATTGATATAAAAAAGAAGACGAAAGTTGTATTCAGAGATAAAATGAACTTGCAAACTGACACTGTGATCAATAAGATACTTAGTGAGATAATGGAAAAGAATAATGGTATTTGCTCAACATCAAAGAATAGCCCCAACGTATTCCCTGCGTGTTGTAAGAGGCGACAAAAAGTGGATGGGGTGAGGGGACTGGGAATCCCCCCTTGCATTAACCTCCTGCAAGACGTCAAAGAAGAAGGGGAGTAGAGGGGAGAATAACTTCTCCCCAAACTCTGGTTTTGGGATGTCTAAATGTGAGTGGTTGTAGTACGATAGAGATCAAAAGATGTGAGATTGGATAAATGTTTAGTAGGAGGATGGCTGTATTGGCATTGTGTGAGATGAAGATGAAAGGAAAAGGAGAAGTGGCATTTGGTGATGTGACAGATAGGGTGTCTGGGGTTGAAAGGGGGAGAGCGAGAGAAGGTGTGGCATTATTGCTGAGTGAATGGATGGTAAATAAGGTAGTGCAATGGAAAGTAGTGTCATCTAGGCTGATGTGGATGAGGGCTAGGATAGGTAGGGAATGTTGGGCTTTTGTTAGTGCGTATGGGCCAGGATGTGAGAGAAGTGAAGAAAAGCGGGATGAATTCTGGAATGAGTTAACTAGGTGTGTGGATGGTCTGAGTAGAAGGAACTATGTACTATGTAGTTGTGTTGGGTGACTCGAATGCCAGAGTGGGTGATGGAGAGGTAGAAGGTGTTGTAGGAAAGTATGGGGTACCAGGTGGGAATGAGAGTGGCGAGAGACTGATAGATATGTGTGTGGTGCAAGAGTTGGTGATAGGTAATAGTTTTTCAAGAAGTTAATAAATAAGTATACATGGATGAGAGTGGCAAATGGAAGAGTGAAAGAAAGCGTATTGATGTATTTTGTGTTGGTAGCAAAGAGCATGATTGGTAAAGTGAAAGATGTGCATGCATTTAGGGGTGTGGATGCTGGGATGTCTGATCATCTTTTGGTTGAAGCAAAAGTGGTAGTAGCAAAGGAGTGGGGGGATGTAGAAGGGAAGTGGTGAAGGTGGAAGAGTTGAAAAAGCCAGAGAAGAGACAGGAATATCAGGACAGGCTGTAAGTGGCATATGACAGGGTGAAAGAAAGAGAAGTTGGGAAGCTAGAGGAATGGGGGTTGATGAAAGAATGTTTCTTGGGACATGCAAGTGATGTGTGTGGAAAGAGGTTTGTTGGAGATGGCATGAGGAGCAGCAGCGAGTGGTGCAATGAAGGGGGGAAAATGAAGGTGGAAGAGAAAAGAGGGCTTTTGAGGAATGGCTGCAGAGTAACAGTAGGAAGAAGTATAAAATATATAGGGAAAAAATGTGGAAACCAAGCAGAAGGTGGAGGAAGAGGTTGGCAAATGTTAGGTGGGGACAGAATTTTAGTAGGTCATATAAGGAGAATAAAAAGAAGTTTTGGAGAGAAGTGAAGAGAGTATGGAAGGGTGGATCGAGGATGGAAGAGACAGTAAAAGATGTAAATGGACAGATGTTAAGGGGGAACAATGCAAGGAAAAGATGGGCAAAATATTTTGAGTGCTTGCTGAATGTTGAGGAAGATAGAAAGGCAGCTATAGTGGCAGTGGGGAGTGTTCAAGTGCCAGTAATGGGGGATGAAAATGAGAGAGATTTTACAAGGGAGGAGGTGAAAAGGGCATTGTATGAAGCGAAAGCAGGTACAGCACCCGTAATGGATGGTGTGAGAGCGGAGATGTTGAAAGAAGGGGGTGTGACTGCATTGGAATGGTTAGTGAGTGTTTAATATATGATTTATATTGTTAATGGTGCCAGTGGAATAGGTAATTAGGTGATTGCTTGTATGGTGCCCCTATACAAAGGTAAGGGAGATGTGTATGAATGCAGTAATTTTAGGGGTATAAGTTTGTTGGGTGTGGTAGGAAAAGTGTATGGTAGGATACTGATTAATAGGATTAGGGATAAGACAGAAATGCGATCGCGGAAGTGCAGAGTGGTTTTAGGAGAGGTTGAGGTTGTATAGATCATTTTAGAGTTAGGCAGTTATGTAAGAAATATTTAGCAAAGGGTAAGGATGTATATTTTGCATTTTTGGATATGGAGAAATCGTATGATAGAGTTGATAGAGAGGCAATGTGGAATGTTTTGAGGTTTTATGGACTTGAGGGTAAAAACTGTAGCGCTTGTGTTAGGTCAGGAATGAAGTGAGTGAGTGGTTCCCAGTGAGAGTGGGACTGAGACAGTGATGTGTGATGTCACCATGGTTGTTAAATTTGAATACTGATGGGGTCGTAAGAGAGGTGAATGAGCTAGTGCATGGTCCAGGTTTGAGAATGGTAGATGGGGATGATAACGAGTGGGAGCTGAATCAGTTGCTCTTTGCAGATGATACTGTGGTGGTGGCAGATTCAGAGGAGAAGCTGTGTCAGTTATTGTCAAAAGTTGGAATGGTGTGTGAGAGAAGGAAGCTGCGAGTGAATGTGGGAAAGAGTAAGGTTATGAGGTGTACAAGAAATGAGGATGGTGCTGGATTGAATGTTATGTTGAATGGAGAGACACTTGAGGAAGTTGATCAGTTTAAGTATTTAGGCTCGGTTATAGCTGCGGATGGTTGAGTGGAAGCAGATGTGTGTCACAGAGTGAATGAAGGATGTAAAGTGTTGGGTGCGTTGAAAGGAGTGATGAAGAATAGAGGGTTGGAAATGAATGTTAAGAAAGTTTTGTGAGAAAGTGGTTGTGCCAACTGTGTTGTATGGATCGGAGTTATGGGGTATGAAAGTGAGAGACGAAAACTAAATGTGTCTGAGATGAAATGACTGAGGAGTATGATTGGTGTATCTCGGTTGGATAGGGTTAGGAATGAAGTGGTGAGAGCAAGAATGGGTGTGAGGAGAGAAATTGCAGTCAGAGTAGATATGAATATTCTGAGATGGTTTGGCCATGTGGAAAGGATGGATAATGAAAGTGCTGAAAAAGGTGATGAATGCGAGAGTTGATGGGAGAAATGCTAGAGGGAGGCCTAGGTTTGGGTGGATGGATGGAGTAAGGAGAGCCCTGAATGATAGGAGGATGGATGTGAGGGAAGCAAGTGAGCGTGCTAGAAATAGGAATGAGTGGCAAGCGATTGTGATGCAGCTCTGATGGGTATCTGCTGTTACCACTTGGCTACATCTTACAGAGGTAGCCCTGTGGTAGGGGCAGTAGGAGAGTTGGCATTTATGAAGAGACACAGTTGTGGAAGAGCCAGGAGGATGGGTTGTGGCACTCCTGCAGTGCCATCTGAACTTTCGCTAGCTCCCTCGTCACTGCCCATAGAGCAAAGTAATCCCCTTATTGTTTCTTTTTTGATGTTGGCTCCCCCTCAATTGGGGGAAAAAACCAAGGTAGATAGATAGATAGTATTCTAATTAGAGAGTGTGTAGTGTTTTATACAGAGTTATATAATGTTACGTCAAAATATAAATTCAATGAAACTTGTCCTATAATAGAGAAAGAAATCATAGTAAAAGATCGTGCGCTCTGGTTTAATTGAGATCAGACTAGAAAAGATTGAAAAACTAAGAGCTGAAAATCTTTGACGAAGGAGGCGTACCACTAGTATGAATTTTTTACTAATAAAATTAGAAATGCAGGAACTTATTTAAGAAAATTTTACAAAATTTTGGATAATTTGACTGGATATAAGATGAAGAAAAGTCTACTTGAAGGTTTTACTGAAACTGAACTAGCAGAAATATTCTTTAAATTTTTTGATTAAAAGATATCAAGAGTGGAACTTAGCTTCTTGGGAGATCCTGTTCTAAGAGTTATGCTTATATCACTGCATGCTCTGAATTAAGACTATCAAATTTTCAAAGTGTAGATCTAAGCAAGATTAAGTCAATTTTTTGTAAAGCAAAGTTAACATACTGTGAAAGGGATCCATTTCCAATGTCTGATTTCAATGTGACTCCCTAAGTGTTGTATAGACGGAGCGGGTGTCGAAAAACAATTGTCCAAGTAAGATAATGGGTAGGTTTCTGTTCACATCTGTGAATATTCTTAACTCAAACTGTATATATACAGACGCTCCCCTACTTAAAAAACAACTAAGTTACGAACAAAAACCTACCCATGCATTACTGTACTGTATTAATAGATTATTATTACTGTATTAAAATTCATTAATACTGTACACTTTATGTTTTATGTGGTAGTTAAGTGTCTTTAGCCTTAGTACTGTACAGTACTGCTTACATATGTACTGAACTGTACAGTGCTTTTTTTGTTACCTAAACACAACTTACGAACAATTCTACTTACGGATACACTTTTGGAACCTAATTCGTTCGTAAGTTGAGGAGTGTCTGTATATAGCTCAAGAACATGAGAAGGAAAGAGATCTATGTGCAAACATACAGGCAAAATTGTCTCTGGAAATGCTTATGGCATAGCAAGGGCAGTTTACACTGTCTTAGCAAACATATGGACAGCACCTTCAGCTACATGAAATGGGATATGTTTAGAAATAATTATGTAACCTATGTGAGACCAAAGCTTGATTATGAGTTGCCCATCTAGAATTTGCACTTGAAAAAGCATATTAAATATTGGAGAAAGTTTAAAGATCAGCTACAATGCCAATGACAGAGATACATAATCTCAGTCATGAGGAAAGGTTTAGAAGAAAGAAGGGAGGATAGGGTGACTGTTATTAAAGTCCTTTATGGGTTTGATGGAGTGGACAAGGGGTGATATTTTGATATGAGTGGCTCTAGAACTATGGATCATGGTTGGAAACTTTGTAAGAAAACTTCTTTGCAATATTAAAAAAAAAAAAAATTAAACAAAAAAACTTTTTTAGGGTATGAATACTTGATAGCTGGCATTCACTAGCTAAGAAACAGTAAATACTCAATGCAATCATAGTTCTAAGGCCATAATAAATGCCAGTTAGTAAAAAACGAAACTGCTCAAGAGTAATGACCACAGGGCTCTTCCTGTAAGCGCAATTATGCCACAAATGGTATTCTTTTTACTATTACACCTGTCTTGTCCCTGAAACGAATCTGAGCTTTAAAACTATTGTAACTAACTTTTCAGATGGGTTAGATGAAGTTAAGTCTGGCTAAGTTAGGTTAGGAATAATTTGCGATGGTTTTGAAAATCATATTTGTTGAAAAAACACAAAATACATAGGGAAATCATAAAAGTTCCCTTTCCAAATGGAGGCAGTTGAAACTGTCAATACTTACCTGTAAATACAATGAGAGATTAAAATTCGTTTGATGCACCCTTTCATTTTTGGACGAAACTATTTTTTTCTGATACGTCGAGATGTGTTTTGACATAATCTCATAATTACTTTTCTAGATCACCATTTTTCACGTTAATGCCAATAGTGGTCGGTAGCAGTGGTTAATTAAATATCTTGATTTAAGTACCCTCACTAAAGTAACCTAACCTACACTAACACAAATAACCTATCCAACTCAGCTTGAAGCTTAGTTATCTCAATAGCGAAAATTTGGGTGTGTAAACAGCAGCGCAGCACATATTGGGATGTGGTGGTAACGCAGATTTCTTGGGTAGGCTATGGAAGGGGTGCATAAAACGAATCTTATCCCATATGGATAAACACTAGAAACACCACAATGCTGGTGACAGGGATACAGTCTCAATCATGAAGAAAGGCTGATGGAATTAGACATATTATCACTCGAAGCTAGGAGGAGGAGGGGGGAATGAGGTAACGACTTTTGAAGTCTCTTATAGCTTTGACACAGTGGATAGAAAACGATATTACGAGATTTGTAGCTCTAGAACTAGTCACAGTTTAAAGCTTTGTAGGATGTAAGGAAGTACTTTATTAATGTAATTGGAAATCGCTAAGTGAGAATATAGTAAATACTTTAGGCACACAGTTTTCACGAAAGATATGACAAGAGTTATAGTTCCGGTTTTACGTCACGGACTCCCTTTTCTACCAAGGGCTAGGAAGGTTGCCTTCTTGTGAAGGACTTGTTTTGGCAGATGTAATCGTTACCCTGAGTGCATGCCCTTGCTATCCTCAGACCGTGGCGGGGCGCGAACCCTCGACCTGAAGCCTAGAGTCGTGCACGCTACCGCTTGAGCCAGGGCGACTACATAGATATGACAAGAGTCTTGGGTAAATAATAAGTTCAGAGGCCGTGGAGTTACGAGCGAACCAAGTAACGTCAATGCAATAGATTTAAATACTAGTCTCGGATGCGGATATTCCGAAAGGGGCTACAAAAGCCTTCTGGAATACTAGGGTTTGTCAAGTTGAATAAATTCCGCCTAAAAAACTTCCTCACCATTACCGGTGTGAGAGTTAGCCACACAGCAACAAAGACGCTTCTACGCTCAAGTTTAACCTTAAGGAGGAGTCCAAACTCAAGTGATTTACAAAGCATTACTAACAAGACGAGAATTTTCTTAACACCTAAAAAAATTACTCAAACATTTAGCGACGCACGTTTGGAGCCAATGACAACACTACGATTAAAATCAAATATACAATTTAGGATGCAACTCAACAAGGCACTTAAGTAGTGACTTACTCCTCACGGGGGAAAAAGGAATACAAGATCACACAGTGCGGTTCTCTCTCAATCCTAAGGGAACAAGACTCTCTCTCTCTCTCTCTCTCTCTCTCTCTTTGCCAGCTGAGGTTCCAATAATACCATCTGCCGCACTCTTTGAAATACGACTACACTACTTCATTCATGAGTCATTACAAAATGTTTTTTTTTTTTAATAGGGGAATCATCACTTTCATTCTGAAGCTCATAAATAATCTCCCAAAACAATGGGAAAGTTTTTAAAGCAAAAACGCGATAACCCAGATTCATTACACAGACATGGTATGTATACCTATTCACTTATATAAAATATATATACCATATACCAGAGCCATATTCCCCCTTATTACGGAGGTGGCTGAGTAAAACAAAATACCCTGACGCTTTGGAAAAATTACCTAATTGTGTTTACGGGAAAAAAGCCCTCGCTTGTAACTCCAACTCTCCTGGTCAGTTCCATATTTATACTCAATGATACTTGTTATATTTGTACCTAAAACTATTAGTAAGCATTAAGTATCTCCTCGCTTAGCGAATTCCAATCATCAACTATTCTTACATTAAAAAGTACTTCCTTACTTTCTGCAAAAAGAAGTTTCCTTACGAGTCTTCAAACTACGACCTATAGTCCTAGAGCCAGCCATATAGAAATATCTCTCCCTGGCCATTCTGTCAAGACCATGAAGGAATTAAAACACCATCATGATATCCCCCTAACTCTTCTAGCTTTTGAGTGATGGTAAGTCTAATTCCCTCAACCTCTCCTCATAACTGAGATGCGTATTTCAGGCACCAGTTTTGTGGCATGTTTTTGAACTTTTTTCAGCTTAGTTTTGTGCTTTTTCAAGTGTGTATTCCAAAAGTAGGCTGCATATTCAAGCTTTAGCTTTACATTTGTTACATTAATATTTCTGATTATTTCATTAATTGTGTGTCAGAAGGCTACCCTTACAATTGCTAAGAAAGCATATGCTGCACTTACTATGTCTGTGGAGAAATTCCTATATGTTATTAACCTTCGATCTTATAACCCCCTAAATTTGGAAATCCTTACACGGCTTCATTAGAGGCCTACAAACAATCTCAACATTCAGTTCTCTACCAATAAAATATAATTAATATTACATGCATAGGAATACATGCAAGTATTTTATAAGGAGGTTTGTGAACTGATTAAAACTTCCTCACACAGAATAATAAATTTTCCAACATATATTCTACCTATGAGTATTCTAATAAAATGAGCTCATTCTGTTCCTCACATGTAGTTATAAAAATTGTTAGAAAGAAGTTAAATCTGTGCCCATCTATCCGTAAAACCCAAATGTTCTCAGCAAACATGGGACTCCGAATCAAACTTGAATATCTTCTGATCCACGTATCTCTACCACGTTCATCTACTTGTTTGTCTCGAAGTGCCTCACGAGAGCAACAAAATGCTCATAATTAGACGCATAAGCACCGTCAATAATCATGGTGAACATGAGTGTCTTGCAGCATCTCATGAGAGCAATTGATTACTCATTATCAAACTTATTAGCACCGTCAATATACATGGTAAACATGAGTGTCTCGTAGCATCTCATTAGACCAGCTGAAAAAAAATTCACAAATGAAACAAGTCACAAAATTATCATTCACATTTTTCATTATCATTAGAACAAAATTTCACAATGAAATTTAATATATCGTCCATTTGGTACAAGAAAAATCATGTAATGACCACATGGAAGATTATAATTGATTGAACTCTCTGTTTGCACAAAGTAATCAATGTTATCATGATGAGATAAAAGACTGATAGGCAGAAAGCCTAGCAAAGCAGATTTCGCTTTCTATTTCTGAGCTATACATAAGCTATGCATAACAGTACTAATAGAAGCTCAAGGGCCGGTATTAGAGAACATCAACCTTACAGCCACAGAGGTATGCAAAGTGCTGATGGATTTAGATGTTCATAAAGCTACAGGTCCTGATGACATATCCCCTCATGTGCTTAAAAAATGCGCAAACTCAATATCAGTGGCACTAAGTATCATATTTAAAAAGTCACTGGAGTCAGGGGAGATTCCAAGATGCTGGAAACAAGCAAATGTGATACCTATTTTCAAAAAGGGAAGGAGGGAAATGGCTCTGAACTATAGACCAGTTTCCTTGACCAGCATAGTTAGCAAAGTTATGGAGAAACTATTAAGGAAACATATCTCTCTTCACCTGGAATCCTTCAACTTTTTGTCAGTGAGGCAACATGGCTTCAGAGAAGGTAGATCAACAGTAACAAACTTATTAGAATTTTATGATGAGGTAAGCCGAATCTTACAGGAGAGAGAGGGCTGGGCAGATTGCATATTCCTAGACTTCCAGAAAGCGTTTGACACTGTTCCACATGGGAGACTTATTAGGAAGCTGCAAGCAATGGCTAGAATAGGTGGAAATGTTTTGGAATGGATAAAAACTTCCTTAGAAGGAAGGGAACAGAGGGTTAGAGTAAGACACTCAGTGTCTGAATGGAGAAGAGTTAGTAGTGGAGTTCCACAGGGTTCAGTTTTAGGGCCACTTTTGTTCCTTGTATATGTAAATGACCTACCAGAGTGTGTAAATTCATTCATGAATATGTTTGCAGATGATGCAAAGATTGTGAAGAAAGTAAAAAACGAGAACAATGGTAGAGAACTTCAGGAGGATCTAAATAATATGCATGAGTGGTCAGAAAAGTGGCTAATGAAATTCAATACTTCAAAATGTAAGGTAATGAGAATGGGTACAAGTGCAAGAAGGCCCAAGCTTGACTACTCGGTGGCTGGAGTACAACTTCAAGAGACAGAAAATGAGAGAGATCTAGAAGTAAACATACTGGCAGATTTGTCTCCAGAAATACATATAAATGGCATAGTAAGGGCAGCATATGCATTCTTATCAAATGTAAGGGTAGCCTTCAGGCACATGGACAAGGAAATGTTCATAAATATTTATGTAACCTATGTGAGGCCAAAACTCGAATATGCAGCCCCCTTTTGGAATCCACACTTGAAAAAGCACACAGCTAAGCTTGAAAAAGTTCAAAGACATGCCACGAAACTGGTGCCAGAAATACGCAATCTCAGTTATGATGAGAGGCTGAGGGAATTAGACTTACCATCACTCGAAGCTAGAAGAGTGAGGGGGGAAATGGTGACAGTGTGTAAATTCCTTCATGGTTATGATAGAGTGGATAGGGATCGATATTTTGATATGGCTGGCTCTAGAACTAGAGGTCATAGTTTGAATCTTCGTAAGAAAACTTCTTTGCAGGATGTAAGAAAATACTTTTTCAGTGTAAGAGTAGTTGATAATTGGAATTGGCTAAGCGAGGAGGTAGTTAATGCTATCTCAATCCATAGTTTTAAGGACAGGTATGATAAGTATGACTAAGTATAAAATGGAACCGATCAGGAGACGGGAAGATACGAGCTTTGGGCTCTTTCCCGTAAACACAATTAGGTAATCACAATTAGGTAATCACATACTTAATATAAATGAATACATATTCATACACGTGAATTTAATAAAATTGAATAAGTATGCATACAATGTCCATAAATCTACATACATGCACTTAAGCTACAATAAACAAAACTATCATGCAAAGCAACACTTACATAATATACGTAGAATAAACTGTCATGAAATATATTCAAGACACCAAAAAGGAAAAGGGGGATCTCCCCATTAGTGCTACCATTTAGCATCAATGATTAAGTGTGCCCACAATTCTTCAACGCCTTGGGCAGCTTGACATTCTGATCTTTCATAAGTTGATGATTCGTCATTGTATACTTCTGACACCAGATATTCCGATGAGAGCTTTTCAGACCAGGCTATCTGAATAAGAAATTTTTCTCTTCTTATCAAGGGTGAAATTAGACCTAAAGGGTCAATAACTATACTCATCAGTGACAAGAGTTCTTGTTTGGTCAACACTTCTTCTCTAGCCTTCAGATCTTTTAAAAACAACTTGTCTGTATTAAGATTCCAGATTAAACTAAAGATTGATTCGTTAGGAGATCTAGATTTTCCAGACAGGCACTGATCAGTACCTGTTGAAGTCATGCGTTGTTGGAATTCCATGCTTGCAGTGATATTACGGCATTTGTCCATTCTGCATCTGCAGTATTGTATACATCAAACTGTTTCTCTTCACTGGTACAAACATCCAACAAATTACTTACATGATAATTCTCCAATATCTCCTCTAGCTGTGCTACTAGAGACTTCATTTGTCCAAAGGCTCTCTAATCATTGTGTGGGAAAGGAGTGTGGATAGGCTGCCGGGGAACAGAATCTGTAAAACTTCCAAGTATAGTTTTATCTTCGTAACTCACTTTGTGTTTATTTACTCCAGTACTCTCTGGCTCTCACATCTTATTAACAGGCTCTCTGGCCTCCTCACTCAACAATATATTAACAAGCTTTATGGCCTCTTCAATCAACTCTCGTGTAGTAGTAGGCAATAACTGTGTCCTACTTGCATAACAATTTGGTTTTGCACATTACTGGGTCAATGTTGAGTATCACAAGGAATATGGCCATACAACATAACACCACACGGTGTTTAGATCAAATTATAGACATCCCACTTGTTAATGTCACTAACAAACTGACTAAATGTAAGGCACCAATAACAATGCCAGTAGATAGAATGTCTCTTGGTATTGATGCCTTTCGTTCTGAAACGAAGAAAGGAAGTTTTCCTGCTGTAAATGTAATTATTAAATTTGGGAAAAGATGAGCCAGAGCTAAATTACTCGTAGTTGATGATATGGTAATTAGCATCTGCACTCTAGGACTAGCAAAAGCTGTAAATGTGTTAAAGTCTAATGGTCACAAGTTGGCCGATGAAAACATTGATAGTAATGTTTTCAAGTACATTACTATCAATATCTTCATCGGCCAAACCAAACCGGAATTAATTTAAGCCTTTAAGATAATTCCCTAGTTATAAAGGAACTGGGAACTTGTATCAAAGAATAACCTAGTGCTTACCTAAAGACTATCCTTTGAAATGCTTATTTTTTTCACTGGCAGTAGGCAGAGTACATGAAGGTAAACTCGGTTTCACCAATATGCCTTTGTACTGCATTCATAGTCATTACACCAACATGTTTCTTGTTCTTTTCTGAGTCAAAATGTTCTTGCTTATTGCTTGACTCATCTATTAATTTTGAACCATTTCCTGACCTTTCATTCAGAAATGTGGGTTCTTCAAACCTTCTACCAAACTTTAACCCTTGTTCATAACACAAGGCTGCATGATGACCATTTTTCTTATACATGCTACAGTTTAACAGAGTGTAGCATTTATTTGCATAATGCCCTGACTGAGTACATCTCAGACATTTGTTACTGTCTCTCAATATATCTCTGTGTTCATTTATACTAACTACTTTATTACACTGCTTAGACTTATGACCTAGCCAACCACAGAACACACATTCTGATTTATTATTTACTCTTTTTGGAACAGTACCATAACTACTTACACTCTTTTTAAAGGAGTGGGTCTCATCTCTTTGGGAGGCTTGGATCTCTCCCTCTGTGTTATCTTTAGTGTTGTTACCTTTTACATGATATACATATTTTCCCAGTTCCTTCAAGGAATTTTCATACGTAGGATATTTTTGTGTCTAGTTTCATTCAAATCCAGTTCTCCACATTTTGTGGTAATTTCATCATCACGAGTTCTGAAATCACCCAATCAGTGTTCTTCATGTCTATAATTTTTCAGACTTCGAGTAATGGCTTCTGCTTCCTGCTTGAACTTAAAAGGTGATGAATAATTAGAGAAGGAAGTTGGTATTTTTACCATCAATTTCCTCATTAAATTTCGTACAATCATGCCCTTGTTGGTATATACAGCTTGTAGCTGTAGCATGCATTCATCATAACTCTCACTAGCAACAGGATATCCCTTTATGGTGTCTTTGGCATCTCCTTTTAGGGCATTTCTCAGGATGGTATACTTTTTATAGTTGGCATAGATATACTATGTACTAAACTATCAAACATATCTTAAAACTCGTTCCATTCATTATAGATTCCAGACAACTGAGATATTTTTTACTTCAGGAAATGTAGGTGTGGATTGTCCAATGGGAGGGCTTGAACTCTCGGAACTAGGAGCTCTAATACTCTTCATAGTTCCTAACTTATGAATCCATTCTAGTACAGCTAAGCTAATCTCATTTACTGCTTCAGCGAGATTGTCATGTTCTATATCTTTCTCTTCAGAAACCCTTTTAAGGGGCTTATCCCCGACATATTCTTCATATTTCCTATCATATCTTCATAAATCATTCTGTTAGCATATGATGACATTTTTTCTAAATAAGAAACAAGTGGCTCATCATCTTTGCCAAGTTCTGTTTGACACTAAACACAATCACATTGAACCAATTCCTGAAGAAGTTGTAATGCCCCAGGTTTAACTGACATATTGAGAAAGCAAATAAAATAAAAATGAACAACAAACATATAGTTGATGTAATTATGTTATCAAAGAAACCACGATCTTCTCTATACATCCACAATGCAACAAAAAGAGTATCAAAGGACAATCTTCCAAAATTTCAAGATAATAACATACAGTTATTCAATTTCGTCAATTATGACGCCAATCCTTAAAGTGTAAAGCATAATATTAATCAACAATAAATGGAAAATGTAATGCAAAACACACTGTTCCTCCAATAAAGGACACTGTGCACCCAGCAGCGGATGGGTCACTACCTTTCGTTTATTTACGTAAACAAACAAATCAATGTGATGTCATATACAATGTTAAATGGGAAATACGTAAACACAAATCCACACACAAAGAGACAAACACTTCATCCACTAGAGAAAAAGAAAATTTTATTTATTTCAAAACCTACTTGAATTTATGTTATGTTCGCAATATTCATGCAAATGCATGCAATGCATTTTTTCGCTGAAATACGGATGGCTTTAACATTCTAAATTATTTCAATTATCACCCAGCTCTAAGGACCAAAGGCTGTGGAAGATTTCCTATATGTTTTAACCTTTGAACTTATAACACCCTAAATTTGGAAATCCTGACATGACTTCGGTAGAGGCCTACAAACAATCTCAAAACTAAATTCTCTACCAATAGAATATAATTAATATTGCATGCATAGTCATACATGCAAATATTCTATAAGGAGGTTTGTGAACTGCAGATATGTGAATTATTAAATAAGCTCTCCTCACCTTGGATTAAAACTTCCTCATACAGATTAATAAATTTTCCAACATATTTTCTACCTATGAGTGTTCTACTAATATGAGCTCATTCTGTCCCTCACACATAGTCATAAACATTGTTAGAAATAAGTTAAATCTGTACTCATCTATCCAGAAAACCCGAATGCCGTCAGCAATCACGGTACTCCAAATGAAACTCGAATATCTTCTGATCCACGTATCTCTACCACGTTCCTCTACTTGTTTGTCTCATAGCACCTCACGAGAGGAACTAAATACTCATTATTAAACGTATATGCCCCATCAATAATCACGGTAAACATGAGTGTCACATAGCATCTAATGAGAGCAACTGAGAATACACTCGCAAATGAAACAAATCACAAAACTCTGTCATCCACATTTTTCATTATAGTTAGAACAAAATTTCACAATGACTTATAAATATATCATTCATTCGGTACAAGAAAACTTATGTAATGACCACATGGAAGTTTGTAATTGCAAAGAACTCTCTGTTGCACAAAGTAATCAACGTTATCATGACGCAGAAAAAAAGATTTATAGGAAGAAAGCCTAGCAAAGCAGATTTCACTCTCGACTTCTGAGATATACATACATTATGCATAAGAATACAGCGGATGGAAGCATCACTCAGACGGATGAAGAGATCTGCAAAGAATTGAACAAAGAGTTTCAGTCGGTATTTACAGTAGAAAATACCCCACCCCCTCAGATTGCAGAGATAGAAGCTCAAGGGCCGGTATTAGAGAACATCAACCTTACAGCCACAGAGGTATGCAAAGCACTGATGGATTTAGATGTTCATAAAGCTACAGGTCCTAATGACATATCTCCTCATGTACTTAAAAAATGCGCAAACTCAATATCAGTGGCACTAAGTATCATATTTAAAAAGTCACTGGAGTCAGGGGTGATTCCAAGATGCTGGAAACAAGCAAATGTGATACCTATCTTCAAAAAGGGAAGGAGGGATACGGCTCTGAACTATAGACCAGTTTCTTGACCAGTATAGTTTGCAAAGTTATGGAGAAACTACTGTGGGGTTTTAGGATGCTAGAGTGTTTTTAAGATTCTGTTTTACTAAGGGGACTCAAAGTACCGAGCTCGGTTAAGAGCTCACAAACAGACAGGACAGATATTTGTACTTGAACACCCCATCTATATTACCATTAGTCGGTTAAATGAAACTCAGAATTCAACTTTCTTTTAATTTTGGAAATGCAATG